>OX393550.1:116078736-116083736 GCA_947650365.1 Chamaelirium japonicum
ACACTAGATCGCGTGTTGGCAAATTCGCTCTATGTACATAGATTAACATTATTAAAAACAATTTGAAAGAAAAAACTTAAAACCCCATTAAGTTGAAACAAAATTTAACGGTACGTTATTGCCCACAAATCTACATTTTTTGGGATGCTAAAAATGCCACTTTATATGTTTTTTTTTCCATCACTAATGGGAAGGGTGAAACTAAGGGACCAAAGGCCTAACTCGGTTTAAACATGCCAAATGTCACCCACTAAGCCCATATAGTATATAATATATATAGTAGTGATACATTGCAGCCGGCGTTAATGTGCGGCGAGCGTGCGACGAGTCGGGGGGGCGTACGGTCCGTCCGATCGGCGGATCCAATGTACGAGATTCATCCGAACCATCGAAAACCGGCTGTTACTGTGGCGGCCACAGTAACAGCGATTTGGTGTTCTTTGGTGGTTCGGATGAACCCCGGCCGTCCGATCGACGTGAATCGAATGGCACAAATCCTTTATGTCCCGATTAAAATGTGTAGCCGTTCGATCATCCAATCGAACAGATGAGATCCGTGGGAAACAATCAAATAGGACAAAAAAAAATCATGATTTTTTGTCCTATTCAATTGTTTCCCACGGATCTCATCCGTTCGATCGGATGATCAAACGGGTACACCATTTAACCGGGGCGGAAAGGATTCACGTTAGCCTCATGTTAATCCACCGCACCATAGCATTTTCCTATATATATATATATATATATATATATATATATATATATATATATATATATATATATATATATATATATATATATATATATATAGAGAGAGAGAGAGAGAAAGAAAGAGAGAGAATACGGGATATGAGCTGACAGCTGAAATGCTCATTTGAGCTGTCACCGACAGCCGTCCGATCCCAACGATCAGACCGTCCCTTAAAAAAACAAAACAAAACAAAACAGCTGTTAATACAGCTGTACCTCTCTCTCTCTCTCTCTCTCTCTCTCTCTCTCTCTCTCTCTCTCTCTCTCTCTCTCTCTCTCTCTCTCGATCGATCGAGCAGCAGCCCAACCACCCACCTCCCCAACCTCCACCCCCGACGCCGGCAACCCCCTTCTCCTCCCTCTCTGGCGTCGCGCTCAACCCCGACCATCCTCCACTTCGACAGTCGGCAGCCCGACCACCCACCTCCCCGACCTCCAACCCACCTCCCCGACCTCCACCCCCGGCGCCCCCTTCTCCTCCACTCCGGCCCGGCTCCCTCCCTCCTACGTGCGGCGCAGGGCGCAGCGGCACAGGGCGCGGGGTGCCGCGGCGGCGTCGGGCACTGGTGGCGTTGGCCGGGGGCGCGGGGCGCAGGCGACGCGGGCGGCGTT
Organism: Chamaelirium japonicum; assembly: GCA_947650365.1. Lineage (NCBI taxonomy): Eukaryota > Viridiplantae > Streptophyta > Magnoliopsida > Liliales > Melanthiaceae > Chamaelirium > Chamaelirium japonicum. Next base: position 116,080,099 of record OX393550.1, read on the forward strand.
GGCTGGGGCGCGGGCGCAGCGGCGGTGGTCGGCGGCCGCGGAGCGCAGCGGCGGTGGTCGGGCGCGGGCGCAGCGGCGGTGGTCGGGTGGGCGGGTGCTGCCGCTGCTGCTCGAGAGAGAGAGAGGGAGAGGGAGAGAAAGAGAGGGTACAGCTGTATTTTTCATTTTTTATTTTGTTTTTTTAATCAATGGTGTATGATCCCCATCGGACGGCTATTATCTGACAGCCCAATTTCAGAAATAGGCTGTCAGCTCATACCCCGTATTCTCTTTCTCTCTCTCTCTCTCTCTCTCTCTCTCTCTCTCTCTCTCTCTCTCTCTCTCTCTATCTCTCTCTCTCTCTCTCTCTCTCTCTCTCTCTCTCTCTCTCTCTCTCTCTCTCTCTATATATATATATATATATATATATATATATATATATATATATATATATATATATATATATATATATATATATATATATATATATATATAGGGCTGGGTTCCTATGACATGTCATAGGGAGTACCCTATGACATATAGTGAATTAGTAATGCTAGAATATTTAGAATGTGCTGAATTTTTTTAAGGTTGATCACCTTACCTTAGATAGAATGTCCATAAAAAATCAAAGCATTCTAAAACTTGTTGGGGCATCAAATGCTAGAAGCTTTATCGGCCATCCATTTTAACCGTTAAATTGAAAATCATATTTGATGCCTCTAGAAGTTTTAGAATGAGTCGATTTTTTGCGGGAATCCTATCTAATATAGGGTGATCATCCTCATAAAAATTCAGAACATTAATTCTAAATATTCTAGGGTTACTAACTCACCATATGTCATAGGGTACTCCCTATGACATGTCATTGGAACTCATTTCCCTATATATATATATATATATATATATATATATATATATATATATATATATATATATATATATATATATATATATATAATACGGGGTATGAGCTGATAGCCTAATTCGAAATTAGGCTGCCAGCTCTTAGCCGTCCGATTCCTGCAGATCAAACCGTCCGATTAAAAAAAAAAATCACAGCTGTAAAACAGCTGACCCCTCTCTCTCTCTCTCTCTCTCTCTCTCTCTCTCTCTCTCTCTCTCTCTCTCTCTCTCTCTCTCTCTCTCTCTCTCTCTCTTCCCTGACCACTCCCCCTCTCGATAGTCCAACCACCCTCCACCACTGGCAGCCCCTTCCCCTCCCCGATGATCCGACCACCCTCCTCTCCGGCGCTGATCATAGCCCCTTCCCCCCGCCAGCCGGTGAATCACCGGTCCCTTTCCCTCAAATGATCGCAACCCCCCTGCCACCCCCTCTAACGTCGATCGCAACCCATCACCTAGGTGACGGAGCCGGCTGAGATGCATGCAATTCATCACCGGATGTCGAGGAGAGGGGTTCGATCATCACCTGGGTGACGGAGCCGGGCGGCAATGTGTGTGATTCATCACCGGAGGCACTACGGGGCCAGTGCGATTCATTGATCCGGCAGGGGGGAGTGCGATTCACCGACCAGCGGGGGGATTGCCGGGAAGGAGCAGCAACATCGGAGGCAAGGCTGCTGGCGTCGGAGGGAGTGCTGGAGGTGGAGGGTGGTCGGACCGTCGGGGAGGGGAAGGGGCTGCCATAAGTGGAGGGTGGTCGGACCATCAGGGAGGGGGAGTGGTCGGGAGCGAGAGAGAGAGAGAGAGAGAGAGAGAGAGAGAGAGAGAGAGAGAGAGAGAGAGAGAGAGGGGGGGGGGGGGGGGGGTCAGCTGTTTTACAGCTGTGAATTTTTTTTAATCGGACGGTTTGATCTGCAGGAATCGGATGGCTAAGAGCTGACAGCCTAATTTCGAATGAGGAAAGATAAAATGCGGCGTGCGGTGTGTGTGGTGTCACACCGTAGCCGTCTGATGCACCCGCTGCGTGTGTGCGATGCACGCAGCGGTGCATCAGATGGCTGCAGTGCGACACCGCACGCCGCATCCTAACACGCCGGAGCTCGACGGGGTCGGGGTCGGGGCTCGACGGGATCGGGGCCAGAGCTTAACGGACGGGAGGGAGCCAGCGGGAGGGTTGGGGCTGGAGCTCGATGGGGTCGGGGCTGGAGCTCGACGGGGTCAGGGCCGGAGCTCGATGGGGTCGAGGCCGGAGCCGGCGAGGTGGCTCGATGGACGAGAGGGGGCCGGAGCGAAGGGGGCTGCCGGAGGAGAAGGTCGGGTCGGAGGGGGAGGGGGACCGGTGGGGGGTCGGTGAGGGGGAAGGGGATCGGTGGGTTACAGGTTTGAGAGACAGAGAGATTGAGAGAGAGAGAGAGAGAGGGGAGGTTTTATCTCGACCATCCATCGGATTCAGATGGATGGTCTAGATCATTAGTAACCATTGCTTGTAAGAGGCCATGAGTAAGAGTATCCCTCCCCAAATATATATATATATATATATATATATATATATATATATATATATATATATATATATATATATATATATATATATATATATATATATATATATATATGTTAGGATGCGGTGCGTACGGCGCACCGCAGCAACCGTCTGATGCACTGCTGCGTGCATCGCACGCACCGCAGCAGTGCATCAGACGGCTGCAGTGCGGCGCCGCACGCCTCGCCCTAACATTCCTCTCTCTCTCTCTCTCTCTCTCTCTCTCTCTCTCTCTCTCTCTCTCTCTCTCTCTCTATATATATATATATATATATATATATATATATATATATATATATATATATATATATATATATATATATATATATAGAGAGAGAGAGAGAGAGAGAGAGAGAGAGAGAACAAGAGAGAGAGAGAGAGAGAGAAAGAAATGCTATAATGCGGCATGCGGTAAGTGCGACACCTACCAATGCCGTCTGATGCACCGCTGCGTGCATGCGATGCACGCAGCGGGTGCATCAGACGGCTGCGGTGCGGTGCCGCACATACCGCATGCCGCAGCATAGCATGCCCCTATATATATATATATATATATATATATATATATATATATATATATATATATATATATATATATATATATATATATATATATATATATATATATATATATATAGTGATACAGTGCAGCCGCTACGTAAGGCACCTATCTGGGGTTTATTTTTCAAAAAAAATTTGGACGATGATCACCTCCCCTTTGATAGTACACAAAAAAAAAAAAATTCAGCTCATTCTAAGCGATAAAAGTCAAGCATATTTGATACACCTATAGGTCTTAGAATGAACTGAAATTTTTGTGTGCACTATCAAAAGGGAGGTGATCATCCTCCAAAAAAAACATCTTAAAAAAAAACCCCAATGGTAGATCGCATGGTAAGCTGCAACAATGTATACATTTAATTTGTTGGTATTTTTTATCGATCATCTCATTAGTTGTCAAAGAAAGAAAACAACCTCCATTAATGATCTCACTGCCATAAATCTTTATTGAATCTCCGAAATTCATATTGTTTTTTTTTATCTCCGTACTATCACACTCTCCATAACTTCATGGTGTGACTAAACTTTTGAGTCATAATCAACCTTGAGTTCCAATCCACTGCAACCATCGTCTGATGCAGCGTGCAGTCGGCACAATGCGATATACCAGTCAGTGTGCCTACCAACAGATGGATGTGGTTCCCGACCA
>OX393550.1:116088736-116363736 GCA_947650365.1 Chamaelirium japonicum
GAATCACACTCGAATCTAAACTAAACTACTATTGACCCCTGGGTAGAGGGAGACAGTGGTTTCAGGCCCGACGACATCACTGCTACCGGATGGCAGATACCTCATGGGTGAATCGTACTAGACCCAATTGAGCCTCGGACAGCTAAAATGCCATCAGGCACCGACCTGGCAACATGCACTATATGGAATGACCAGAAAAAAAAAAAGGGCATGTAAATAGTTATCTCAGTTGAGGGAGGTGCCATGTAGGACACCCTTTCTCCCCCTCACCTTAAATTATAGTGTAGATATGAGCATTGAGACCAATTCATGAAACAATCAATAAATAAAAAACTCCATAAAGGACTCAACATCAATTTCTTATTGGAATATTTCTAGAAGTTACTTGATGTCCACTTGCTTAAATTGTAGGAACCAATTGAGTTAACTTTAGTAAGGTCAAAACTAAGAAGATTAATTCTGATTTCTAACAATGCCCACCCCATCCAACAACCTTTTATACACAAGATGTCTCATTATTGAAAACATAATAGGGGATAATGATTACAAAGAACCCTTCATCTACTACTAATAATCCTCTCAGGTTTCATTGACAAATGTGACAAAAGACAACCAAAAAGAGATTTTTTCTTTCTTAAAGGACCGGAACTAGAGACGAATCCCAATGTAAATGTGCTTAACTTAGGTGCAAGATAACTAAAGGGCATCTCTCTTCCTCAACATGAACATATAGCCAGGGGCGGAACCAAGGGGGGGCCGGGGGGGGCCACGGCCCCCCCAAAGTCGGAGAAACCGCTGCCCTCTATAGAAAGAAATCCAAGAATTTTCTCCTAAAATTACTGCGCAGACCCCCTATTCCCGATTTCCGACTTCCTATTCCTGATTTTCAGAAATGGCTGTTGGAGCCTCCACCATCCAAAGGCTAATACACGGTCTTGATTTGCTCGGATATGGAATATAAAAGAGGGAATCACATGATAGTGGACACCCGGAGCGATCTGAGTCATCTGATCATCAGATCATATGAGCAAATCAGCAATCCCTCTTTTAACGCCCAAAAAAATCCCGAAAGCAGATTCAATGAGCAGATTCAATGGAACTTGTCGTACTCAGCTCATCCTTAGATCCGAAAGATGGTTATAAGTTGTTCAAAATTAATGATATTTGCAATCTAGTGGATAAATTCTATCCTCAAGACTTCAGCGAGTCTGAAAGAAATCATTTGAGATTCCAGTTACAGCATTATGAGCAAGATGTACCTCACCATCCAGATCTACAAAAGCTAACGACGATTGCTGAACTTTGTCAAGGATTGACAAAAACAAAAAAATCAAAAATTTACCCTCTCATTGATCGATTGCTGCGCTTGGTATTGACTCTTCCAGTTTCGACAGCAACCACAGAACGAGCATTCTCGGCCATGAATATTGTGAAAACTAGGCTTCGAAATAAAATGGAGGATGAATTTCTGAGAGATTATTTGATTGTTTATATTGAGAAGGAAATTGCAGATAAGTTTAGTACAGACTCGATTATAGATGATTTCAATTGTATGAAAGAACGTCGAGCACAGCTTCAATAAAATTGTGGTATGTTTTCTTAATAGTTTATTTTTTCATAATTTTAGTTTATATCTTGTCAATTCTAGTCATTCGATAATTTTTTTTTTGGCCCCCCCAAGGGGGAAATCCTGGTTCCGCCCCTGCATATAGCATAGTTTTATTCTTGTGCAAAGCTAAGATGGGTAGGTTCGAGATGCAACAACAAACACTCACCAGTTACAGTAAGGGTTTGCAATGAATTATATGCAGTATCAACCATTTTTTAGCTAGGAGTCACCGTACTTGTTTACAATGACTTGGATGCAATATCAACCACTTGCTCAAATGCAACAAACAATACAAATCATAATACTCCAAAGAACACCGGAACAAATAAAAACAACCAGAAAATGTGTGTGTTTACAATGACTTAAATGCAATATTAATAACCACTTGCTCAAAAGCAGCAAACAATTCAAATAATAATAATCCAAAGATAACCGGAACAAATAAAAACAACAAAAAATGTAAGACCCAATGATAAGCAAATTCAATCAACAAGAACCCATTTAGCATTTAACTACTCAAACAGACTCATCTATCGAGTTACTTCAGAAATATATAAAACAATGATTATAATAATTTCATTGCTTACGAATTCGTGTACACAATGATTGGAATGCGAAATTAGGTAGTATATTTGACTTCCAACCAAAAATACTAATTCCTACCAAAACACTATGGTTAAATTAAGAAAACCTTCATTTGATCTCATGCGTCAAAACTTTACAAATCGAACTTAGTAATGAAAGGAACAGAAGTTAACCATAACCATAAGCATCAAGCCATGTCCCATCTACTTGGGGTCGGCTTTATGAATCCTTCTTCACCATTCATTTCCATTTAGGGCTATATATGTTGTCAAGGAAAGTTTTACCATGTCTTTTCTACTAACAACTTCCATCAATGTTATTTTAGGTCTTCCCCCCCTCCTTGGAACTTCCACACAAATATGGGACTGTCTCCTTATCGAGGCCGCCTCTGCTCTACGCTGTCCATGGTCAAACCATCTTAATTTATTCTCCATTATCGCATAGCGATGTTCAACTGAGGGTCTTTCTTTCTGTTCTCACTTAACATGTGACTCTACAGAGACGTCAAGCTCGAACATGATATTAGTAAGACTAGAAGCATCTGGATTTTCCCTTTGGAAGTGTCATGGGACACTCTCTTTAGTTTAGAGCCACTATGAAGAAGATATCAGTGAACCTTTAACTACTGCATTCAAGAAAAAAACCTCCTCTAAGTCTAGCATATCACCCAATCACATTAGATCATCCTCATTAATATCATATCCATCCAATGTCCTTATGACAAGGAAGGATCCTCCATAACTCTTCCCACTTCCTTTATGTTCTTCCTTGATAGGGTTCAATCGGATTGTCATGTCTTTGCCTCTATATTTACTTCTACCTAAGTAAAAGCTGAGATTTAGAATTAGGAGACAAATTAATAATAAAAAAAGTGTGCCCTATCACCTATGTTTAGTTTAGGGCTAAGTTATATTTAGAGTTAAGTTATAGTATACATATGTGTATGTGTGCAAGATCTATCTGGGCATACACCCAATTAGTTGGGGCGTACACGGCACACTCCAGTCTGCTGGGGCCCAAAGGAAGTCCTGCCCCAGAGTGTACACCCATAGGCCGTTTGTTGCGTTTGTCGCCTCAAGAAAGTCTTAGGCGCTCTCGGGATGGTTTTTTAAAAACATTGACTGCGATTTAAGGTGAATGGAGAGTGAAATGCAACAACACTAGTATGTTATCTAACGCAACTCTAATGAGGTATACTAACACCATGGTTTGAGGGTTTGTCTGAACCACAATCGGTTCGATTTTGACCGATTTGAACCGAACCCACACCCCATCCTAGGAATTTGAGACATGCTTTGGTTCAGATTTGGTTCGGCAAATCGACTGCATCGGATCCAAACAGGATGAATAGTCCCTTGTAGTCCTAATCATGCTTGAATCAATCAAATGAGACCCAAATAGCCGAAACATACATGGATTTATGTTATGTTTGTTATTTAATATTTTCTAAAAAGTCCAAATCAGTCAAACATGAACCCGGACCATAATTCTCAAAACTTCGTGCCCAACCATGACCAAGTTGCACAAGTATGACTAAACAATAGTTGGCATGATAAGCGGTCAAGTACCACCATTACTGCCCATGACTCGGCCAAGAATAAATGTGACTTAGACCCCCATCACCAAAAAGTAGAGACGACCCCCTGCAACCCTGCTCAATCAAAAACAAGAATGTAATGAATGTATTCATGCCATTAAGCTAGAAAATAATCATGCAAAACAAACAAAAAGCTTGCATAATCATATCAAGAAATACCCATGGAGCACTGGGATGAAATAGACTAGAGTTAAGGTGAAGGCCCAAGTTTGGTCATTTAAAAAGAAATATCAAAAACTCAAAATATGAAATTTGGATGACACTAGAAGACCGGAGAAATACAAGGTCGTTAGGTGGCAAGAAAGAGGGCAGAGGAAACGAAGAAAGGAATTGGTTTGAGAAAAAGTCTCATTGAATTCCTAATCCATGCAGTCTAGAGTTTCATAACATTCCTCGAGAGGTGACCAACTTGCCCAAAATGCCTTGCCCAAAGCCTCAATACACGATAGAAACATAGAAGGGGTACGATAGAAACATAGAAGGGGTAGAAAAGTGGTGTCGGAGAATAAATCTGAATATTTGGAATAAAATCTAGGACAAGAAAGTGACAAGATAGCAAAGATACTTCTCAAAGGTTTCTCTCAATTCTTCAACATTTATTCTCTCTAGCTTAGGCTTTGGTTCTTATAGAAGAAGAGTATCGAGAAGCGAATCTTTTTTGAATTTGGATCAAGATATGCTAAGATTTGGGAAGATCCCATCACTACAGCTATTATCGTGAGAGGATGACTTAACATGGCTGGTATTTTTTATCTTCGCCCTTGGATCGCTCCATTATGGTGATCTGCTTATTTTAATTTAAACACATGCCTAATTAAGTAACTAAAGGGACTAGGCAAATAGCCTGATTCACTTAAGTAGGTGCAGCCATCCCCATATCATCAGCTAACATACCCTTAACCGGTAAATGACTCCCAAAAACATGTATTGGAAAAATAAAACGAAAATGTCCAACAAGTCATTAAAACCAAAAATCACAAACGGCTACACTAAGGCAAATAATAAAAGTCAACTACATCAAAATGGTAAGAGACGATCTCCCCGACAAATCTACCGCAAGGTTTTCAAAGTTTAAAATTATGTTTATTGATGATAAAAGCCCTCGTTAATGGAAATGATGCATGAACACAAGTATACAACCATTTCAGCCAAATATCTGAAATCCATATTGGAAATAACCCCAATCAAAAGCATATGGATGACCAAACGCAAATTCTCCCCGAGCAATTCGGCTGGATTTTAGCTACCCAAATTGAACCCACACCTGGAAACCAAAAAGTGGGATGTTTCAGATCCAGTTCATGCCAATTTGGCCAGTGCGAATCCAAGTAGGTTATTTTATGGTGCTCGGCAAATTAATGTCCTTCCTATGACCTCTCCTAACCTGACTAACCATATAATACTAGACAACAGCATAACCTCATGGTCATATATGAGATTAGCACACCATGGATTGTATATCACATTATGCATGTAGTAGCATGGGCGTTGGAATGATGATAGCAGCTTGCACTTTGACACAGATCATAGTAGCATATGTCATACATTTATACTAGATGATAGTTGCTTTTTGATAGTTAACCATATCGTCATGATTTCATAATTGGTTTTTTTATTCAATTCTAACGATTTTAGTTTTATGAAGATGGAAAATGTGTTATTAGTAACTCCCTCCATAGAGCACAAAGTTACTTAGTGAATCCTTTGTTGCTTCTAGTAATCTTCGGAAAAAAAAATTTCCTTTTCCTTTATTTTTACTTTGAATGAACTTAATATTTTATTACAGTTTCTACCAAAACAATCGAACTTTCACACGAAATGGCCGAAAAATTTAAGTTTTGTGCTTGGGCGACCCGAATTCCAACTTGAAATCTCGAATCTTGATGAAAAAACTCCCAATAGAAGATATATCAATAATTACCTCCAAGAACTACACTAAAGAATGGTGCAATTTTAGATAGAACACGATATAAGAATTCATACTTGTCCAAATTTCTGAGACTCGGCAGAGCAACCCAACACTCAAGGTTTCAAATATACACAGCATATATAAATTCGGTAGAAGGAAGGCCTAAGGCATAATTGTCTCCATAAGGGAATGGTTTTTTTAACAAAGATAGACATTCTTTCGCATTTAAGAAAGTTATAGGTTATTCGAGAAAGAATAAAAAAAAAACCTAAGTCACTTTTCTACATTTGAGTTATCATTACTGGTGTTTCTCAATCATCAATGCCAGGAGCTAGAAAGGAAGTGGGAACATGAGTAAGATTTGATGGAGGGAGTATAGAAGTTTAGAGTGCTCACAATTCAAAGTCACACATGGAATGGGTCTGGGACCGGAGATACAGGAATGTGTTCCACATCCCTATTTCTATGTTCTCGACCTTCAGTATCTACTGACATCAACAATTTGTTGACCATAAATGAGAAGCTCAGTAGCTTTAGGGAATTCATGAACAATGTTAATGACATGTTGATAGAATTGAGTTATCACACACAAGGAAAGCCTCATTAGGATCTTAACAATTGCAGGATGTCGGCTAGGCTAACGAAACATCATCATCAATTCCACTCCAATTAAGAAGGCACCACAAACGATTTAAAAGAATGTTTCGAGTAGCTATCAACCTAACACTAACCCTCAAAGAATGGTACCGAAAACCTGATCAAGACAAAGCGGCAAGAGAGGGACCTACTAAGAAACCAAAAAGGCCATTTGGCAGGTAGGATAACCTACCTTGTTTATTACGCAATTTAAGCTCATGCAACCAGGGAGCAGGCCTCGAAATTTCCCCTGGATTAGGGAGGGGCAAAGAGGGTAGAAGATAAGACTGGATACAAGTTATTGCATTAGATGCTTTGTGCACAAATTAGAAGCCACAGAACTGAAGTGATAAAGCATTCCCTAATAACTAATTATGCATCTTTTCAAATCCTTTTGTATGGAGTGGTCCATTGTTGCCTTCAATATGTGAAAGAATATCAAGGACATTTCAACTATAACTTAGTACTGATGTGGGTAAGATTAGTATAAAAGTCAACAAACTAATAGGTGGCATAACATTATTGATGTCAAAAAGTAGAATAGCCGAGCAAATGAAAATAAAAAGGCATTTTTATTTTGTAAGATCTGGTGCAAACTCCAAAGACTAAGTACCTTTCAAATTTTAGCCCCTTTGACAATGGTTTCTAATTTCCAAATTCAGCTTACGAAAACACTAGTATTTGAAGACAAGTTTATATGAGGTGTAGACACCATACTCCGATAAATTTCTAATAAAAATTCACAACATTTGTTCTACTTTGATGAATCCACATGCATCACTAGTTACCAAAAACAACAATATTGCCCCATCTAAATATGGCAGACTTTACTTTCACCATTTGTTCTTGTCAAGAGCCATACTATCTATGTGAAACTCCTCAAACATAAGAAATGAACAAAGGGAAGATTCAAAATCACGTTATTAGTAGGCCCCGAAACCGGTACATACCGGTATCGGCCAATACGGACCAATACCGGTTGAGGCCAAAAACCCAAAAAAAAAAAAACGAACCTATCGGTACCGGTTCGTACCGACTTGAACTAGTTGATACGTACTTGTATCGCCCGATACGGGCCAGGTATCGGGATCAGGTGCAGTGCCAGTCTCAATCCAGCCAAAACCAGTATCGGCCAAATTTTTTAACCGTATATAGATTCGTTGTTACTTTGACGTTTGACCTACGAAATAAACTCACACCAACCAAGTTATAATGCGTAATATATGCAGCCCAATTTCATCATGATCTAGAAAGGAGCAGGGCCACCTAATTTTCATGCAAACACAATCTATGGCTATAGACACTTCATTCATACCCCAAAGTATAGATCAATTATCTTATCGTTTAAGATAACATACAGTCCAACGACTCCAACAGACTAGAAATTAGTCATATACCAATTAATAACTATTGGTCACTTGTCATCAGGTCCCCTTTTTATTTTTTGTTCGCAGGTCCCCTTATAATTCAACTTAGCACAATTTGTATTCATATACCAGAATAACCATATAACTGACAATTTAGTCATTCTCGAATTATGCACCTGCCCAGTCTCATCATCAAATCACTACATGAATTCAAACCGCACAAAATTTGCATTTACATTATCAACTGTCCACAACCATGCAACCTTCCAAGTCCATTCAATCATGAAGAATTTTTTCTGTTGCCGTACCATGAGCTTTATTTTATGAGGAACATGGGTTGACCAGGTTCCTCATCAGCTGGTCAGAATAATCGGCATACTGATGTAAACGTAACACAAAGGAGTATCTACCATAAGCTATAATAATAATAAGTTTTTTTCAGCAAGAAAAAAGAAAACAACAATAAGAAAGAGATTATAACTTATAGTAATCATCAAATTATGGCAATGGAACACACCTTGAAGCAACTCGAACATTGTACTCTTTCCCTGGATGATAGAACTCTGCAAGTCCCCAGTCAATAAGCCGAAGTTTACGCTGCTCATGATCGATCATGACATTGTGAGGCTTCACGTCTCGGTGCATGATACCTTGTGAGTGACAATATTCTAGTGCCTACACAAATACCTGGAAATATTAAAGACAATAAAATTAACAGGATCTAGATTTGCCTTCTACAAATGTTAGACAATGAGTTAAGTTGAAAGAAAAAACTGAATGAATCAATCATTATTCTTTAGTGTGCAGCTTTAAGGATAAATTCGAATGCAACTATATAGGTAGAAGGATTATGATTTCTGAACCAGGATTTTCTAATATAACGAAAGAGCTGACAAAGCAAAAGCAGTTTCAACTTTCAAGATGCAAGTATGATTGATAAAAAAACAAATTAGTTGCTTACTTGCTTAAAACAATCCATTGTACTATTACGAAATCTGATTAGGAAGAATGTGAGTTTGAGAAACAAGAGGATGAAGGTGCATTTCAAAAATAGACACAAAAAAAATTGTAAGAAATAGAGTTTGGATCATACTTCGATATACCCTCGCAATGTAAACTTCAGAAAATAAATAGCTTGGGATATTTAGAGAATTGTGAAAGAAAATAAAAAACAATTTGAAAATGTAGGAGTGACAATATTTGATCCAAGAGCCACTCTGGGTCTTTGTGATCCTCATATACTCACTATAAAACCGCCATTGTCGGTCCAAAGCCCGGATGCGAAAGGATGAATGTTGATGTTAGGTTGAAAGCCAATCCTAAAAAACCAACTCAAACTATGAAATGAATCATAATTCGATAAACGTTAATGCTAGGTCGTCACCCGTAAGTGATGCGCCACAACCTAACCCAACTGTGGTGAGAAATGAGCAAGGATTTGCTAGGTCACCCGCAAGTGGCGCGCCACAACCTAACCCGATTGTGGTGAGAAATGGGCAAGGGTTTGCTAGGTCGTCACCCATGAGTGGCAGGCTACAACAAAACACGATTGTGGTGGAAAAATAAGCTAGGTCGTCACCCATAAGCGGCACATTGCAATGACAACAATTGGAGCAACTAGAAGACAGATTTTCACATCAAATAGAACAAAAGCGAGCAGCGAAAATAATCCCACAAAAGAGAAATGTTAGATTTGCTAGTTGGAATGTTGGGACTTTGACCGGAAAGAGAGAATTAGTAGATACAATGACAAGAAGAAGAGTAGATATTGCTTGCTTACAAGAAACCAAATAGAAACGAGAAAATCTAAGGGAATTGATGATGGGTACAGGCTTTTTTATGTAAGGAAGGATATTAGTAGAAATCGAATTGGAATATTAGTGCATAAAGATATGAAGGATAATATGGTCAAGGTTAAAAGGATCAATGATAGATTATTGGCTATAAATTAGTCTTAGGTGAGGATATTATTAATGTAGTTAGTACCTATGCACCACAAGTAGGACTAGATGAGAATGTCAAAAAATAGTTTTGGGAAGATAGGGATGGATTAATGCCAGGAATTCCAAAAGAAGAAAGAATATTTATAAGTTGTGATTTAAATGGCCATGTTGGGAGAAGTATTAGAGGTTATGAGAGAGTACATGGTGGACACGTTTTGGAAATAGAAATGCAATTGGAGATTCTGTACTAGAGTTCACAGTGGCCTAAGATCTAGCGATAGTAAATACTTATTATAAAAAGAGAGATGAGCATTTAATTACTTACAAGAGTGGATCAAATGCATCACAAATATATTATTTTCTATAAGAAGAAATGAGAAATCTAGATGCAAAGATTGTAAGGTGAAACCAGAAGAATGTTTGACAACGCTCTATTTTGCACAACCTAATTTTTTTTGCAAGAGTTAAAGATGATTTTTAAATGCATTGATCCTCTATTTTTTTTCCAGTTATTTTCTGATATGTATTCAACGCTCTCTTTTTTTCCATTGCCCGAAAGTCTAATTTTGCTGATTTTTTTTGGATTCGACTGATTTTGCTGAATTTCACTAGCAATATTTAAATCTTTACCACCACCAATTGTACACTGTCATGTCAGTCGTATGAGCGAAATTGAACTTCCAAACATTACCTTATTACTCTAAAATAAATTCCATTGCCCGAAAGACTGATTTTGCTGATTTTTTTTGGATTCAACGTTGGTGAGAATCCAACCTTACTTGGAATACACATTAAATTAAAAAAAAAATTATGAATACTCCGAGCCTGAAGTGGGTTCATCGCCCGAAAGGCTGATTTTGCTTATTTTTCCCGTCGATCTAAAAATAAAACCCCTATGTAAAGTGTTTCCTTAAAAAAATGTTGATTTTTCTAATTTTGCTGATTTTTTTAATTATCTAGGAGTGTGGTGGGAAATGCAAAGTGGGTCGGGCTTCACTCCTAGAGGGATTAGTCTGATCTCGAAGTGGGTCCATTGCCCGAAAGGCTAATTTTGCTGATTTTTTTGGATTCGGCTGATTTTGCTGAATTTCACTAACGATATTTAAATCTTTAACACCACCAGTTGTACGATGCTATTTGTGAATCGCTTAGTAGCACTATTGGATTTCCAAATATGTGGTTGACTTATTCAATCTCTTTCCATTCGTGGCTCGCTCTATTTAAGGAAAAAATTTAGTCGAATTTATTGTTTTTTAATCATAATAATTAATTACTACTTTAAACAGGAAAATCAATAAATTATGTTGTACTACAAAGGTTGTATGGGTACACATACAAAAATGGCTTCGAGAGCAGATGGTATACCGTAGATGCCATGCTTCGCCCCATGAGCTTCGATACTTGAGGATGGCAAACAAAAAAATTAAATGGAGATACAAAAAAATGGGTGAAAGGAGACCATCATTATCTTCGCCGACACAGAAACAAAAGAAACTGTGTTAATCCGTCGTCTGCATTTGTGTGCTGACGCCAAAGGCGGCTTGCTACATTTGTGTTGTCGCCAAAGGCGGCCGCTGCAATGCCAACATCTGTGTTGCCGCCAAAGGCGGCCTACTACAGTGCCGACAAGTGTGTTGCCGCCGAAGGTAGCCTACTGTAGTGCCGACAGGCATGGGCAATGGACCCACTTCGGGGGTCAAGTGTTTTGCCGCCGAAGGTGGCCCACTGCAGTGCCGAGTGCCGACAGACACGGGCATTCACTAGTATACAACATAGAGTAGAGACATCCCCGATAAGGAGAGGTTCCTAGATTAGTGTGGAAGGTCCAAGAAAAATGAAAAGACCTAGAATAACATTGATGGAAGTTGGTAGAAAAGACATGGAAAAACTTTCATTGATAGCATATATAGTCCTAAATAGAAATGAATGGCAAAGAATGATTCATAAAGCTAACCCCAAGTAGATGAGACATGGCTTGATGGTTATGGTTATAGACTCGCTATGATTTTTTCCTCAATTGCAAAAGGGTGAGGTAGTAGGTTCTGAAGTTATATATCAACATGAACCCTGAGGCATTTCGGATTGTAATCTGACGTAGAAAGTTCACCCTACTTGGCGTCAATTACAGAAGGCAGGAGGTATGTTTACAATAAAAAAGTTGAAGGGAGCTTGACATACGTAGTGAGATGGAAGTCAAGAGGCAAACAAATGTAGTCGGTATGAGATAGTTACATAGGATGAGACACTCCTTAAGGGAGAATTCTGCCATGAAGCACCAGCAAGGTCTATTTATGGAGATTCATCTGCCTCCATCAAAGAGATGTGTGTAGTTGAGCAAGCACACAAGGTCTTTAAGGTATCTATAAGTAGGTATCTATGAAACAGAGTAAATGCTAAGAAAGGTCCAAGGACACCTATTTAGGATGATAAGTTGGGGTTAAGTCTGGATTGTGGAAGGGACATATCTGACCACTTTGCATATTGAGAAGCTACAGTGGAAGGGACATGTCCAACCTATATGCATATTGAGAAGCTGAAGCAGAAGACTACTTGAGAAGTTCTTCCTTTAATCAAGTCAGCCAAACAAAGGTCATAAGCTTCAAAGGACATCTTAGGTCTTGATGGTACTCGATTCCCATATCTACATCAACAACCATGCTTTTTCCCTTTGGATTTGTCTGTAAGTAATCCTTGAAGCAATTGACGATGCCTTCTCCTGATGTCTTTGGTCAAAATTGTGCTTCCGCAAAAGATAATGGTTGGATCCAGTAAATGAAGGTGATAAATAGAAAAGAGTCCTAAAACCCTCTCTATCCTAAGTTCTTCATCGTTGGCAACAGTAAGAAAAACCACTCTATTACCATTGTAGGGATAAAGAAAAGTAGATCGCCACATCAAAAACTGAAGAAAAAACCCCATTGGCCTCTCATTGCTAATGAATAAAAAAAGAGGATGGGACAGGCACCAATGTCATTTCAATCCCTAAATGACTTACGAAAGGGTTTCAAATCTCGGCCGATACCAATACGTACCGGTTTTGGCCGGGCCGGGCCGAGCCGAGTCGAGCATCCGGTACCAAAACCAGACTGAACCGGTCGGTACCAAACCGTACCCGACCGAACCAGCCGAGTCAGGTAGGTACCGGCCGGTTCAGGCCCTACCCGACAGCATTAGTGGGGTGGGTTTTGGCTGATTTTTTTTTGTTTTTTTCCTTGGATTCCTCCCTCCACATGGCTGAACATGCATTCCCGGCCATTGCATGTGGAGAGGGGGCATTATTAGCTTTGGTCCCTCCAAAGTCTTTTATTTATTAAGTGGGAGGGGGGGATTTGAAGGCTATATAAACCCCCCCCAAACCCATTCCATTTCACCACCAATACCATATTTCAGTATCACTACTCCGCCACTCTCGAGTCTTCACATTCCACAACTTGCAAAGTTGCAAGAAAAGAGGAGAGAAAGAAAAAAGAGAGAAGAGAGGAAAGAAAGAGAAGAAAAAAAAGGAGATAAGAGAGAAGCGTGAGAAAAGAGAGGAGAGAAGAGAGAGAAAAGAGCAGCACGACGAGGCGACGAGCGGCACGCCGACAGTGACACGAGCCGACAACACCGATGAGCGAGGACGAGGTCGCGACGAGCGGGCCGAGCGGCACGAGCGGCGACGACTAACAAGTAACAAGGCAACGTTGCAACGAGCGACACGAGCCACAAGCACGAGAGGCACAACAAACGAGCGAGCAGGCGACAAGGCGACGTCGCGACGATGCCGACAAGCGGCACGAGGCGAGCGACACGAGTGACGAGCCGAGTGACCGAGTCACCCGACACGACAATCCAAGTGTCCAACGACTCCGACACCGACAGGTAAATTTCTTTTCTCACTTTGATTCACTTTTGCTACGTAGAAACTAGAAAGTAATTTTGCTCACTTGCTCACGCCTCACGTAGATTCGAGTCATTCAAAACTTTTGCTATGAAGAATTACTTTCTGTGTAGCAAAAGTAATAGATGCTGGATTGCTATGAGAATAAAGTGAGAAAGAAAGAAAGAAGAGAGAGAAAGTGAGCTAAAAATAAGAGAGGAAAGAAATAAAGAAAAGAGAAAATATAAAGAGAGAAAGAGAAGAGAGGGAGAAAGTAAAAAAAGAAACAAATAACAGAGCAAAATGAAGAAGGTGGAATCACTTGCTCACTTCTGCTCAGTGCTCACTTGCTCACTTCTGCTCACTTGCTGATGTACATTCGACACTTTTGCTACGTAGAATTACTTTCTACGGAGCAAAAGTGAGCAAAAAGGTGAAATTACTTGCTAGGTAACTACGTTACTACGTAGCAAAAGTGAGTAAAGAGAAACAAAGAACAGAGCAAGGCAAAACTCGCCAAAAAGGTGAAATTACTTGCTTACTTCTACAGCTCTGCTCACTAGTCACTTCTGCTCACTTGCTCACCTTTGTTGACTTGCTCATGTAGATTCGACA
This sequence comes from Chamaelirium japonicum, assembly GCA_947650365.1. Lineage (NCBI taxonomy): Eukaryota > Viridiplantae > Streptophyta > Magnoliopsida > Liliales > Melanthiaceae > Chamaelirium > Chamaelirium japonicum. Next base: position 116,102,857 of record OX393550.1, read on the forward strand.
CTTTTGCTACGTAGAATTACTTTCTAGTTTTTATGTAGCAAAACTGCAAAAGTAAGCAATTATATTAATGCGGTGCCGAATTATTTTCTACGTACCCAAAGTGAGCAATTACTTTTGCTCACGTAGAAAACAAAGAAAGTAATAAAAAAATCATTATTTTTATGTAGTCATGTACTAGAAAGAAAGTAAGGAAACAAATAAAAGAATAATAATTGTTTTTTGTTTGCTAGTGTTTAACTGTTTATTTATTTTTTGACTTAGATAATGGCACCAAAATCGAAAGAGATAGATGCTGGATGGCTACATTGCAAGGCAGTAGAAGGCAACAAGCGGAAGGCCATATGCAACTACTGTGGCCGAACCATAAATGGTGGTATCACAAGATTGAAGGAGCATTTAGCGGGCAAGAAAGGACAAGTGACTGGTTGTGAGCACGTTCCAACAGAGGTACGATCTCAATTCCAGCAATTTTTTAGAGAAGCAAGTAAAGATAAGAATATTGTTCCTGAGCTTTTTGCTTCTAGAAGACCACCCCTTACCAAAAGTCAGTCGGTAAGGGGTTATAGAGAAACAAACATAGATGATGAAAGTTTTGATGATTCCTTATCTGAAAAGTTGCCGGAGGAGGATAGGGAGATGAGAACGGCAATGAGACTTTCTCGTGAGGAAGTTCGTCGTCAAGAAATGAGAGAAAGAGGGGGAGACCAAAGAGGTAGATGGTCAATGAGGGGTCCTGGTGGTAGTTCCCGCTTTCTTCCTGGTGATATTGGTGGTAGTACTGGTGGAGGTGGACCTGGTGGTAGTAGCAGTGTTAGTGCTAGAGGAGGTAAAACTAGCACTGGTGGCAGTACATCTGTGCAGTTACCTCTAGATGGATTTATGTTTAGGGAACGTGGACAAAACAAACCAAATTAACAACTGAAAAAATAAAACAAGCGGCCAGTAAAGTGAAAAAAGCAGTGGCCAAATTTTTTCATTTCAATCATATCCCGGCTAATGCAGCCGCATCGCCATACTTTAAGAAAATGTGTGACCAATGTTTTAAAAAACGGAAGGCGGAAAGCAAGCGGTCAAGTGGTTTCAAGGCGGAAGGCGGGCGACTAGGCGGGCGCCCGGAGAAAAAGGCAGGCGCCCACCTATATAAAATATATTCTATATATTCTATATGTATGTATATATATAAATTAATAATTCTATATAAAAAAACAATAATAGAAAGTTTTACATATGCAAACATCAAAACAACCAATCTGAATATAAAAGTTTTATGAAAAAGAATGAGGGGATCAGATAGGGTCAAGGTTGACTGCGAGACAGGGGAAAGAGCAGCTTTTGAGCCTTTGAAATATCTAGGATATCTAGTTATGTAGTGAAAAGGGAGGAGGGGATCGAGTAGGGCCGGGATTTTATAAAAAATTATTACAAATCTGCCCGCCTAAAGCCTGCCTGCCTGGAGCCTGCTTGGAACCCGCCTAGGCGCCCGCCTTTTACCCACCTAGGCGTCCGCTTTTGTTCAACCCGCCTAGGCGCCCGCCTTTGTTCAACCCGCCTGCAGTGCCGCTTAATACTGAAGCGGAGCAGCCAACCCCCTAAAACGCATAGGCGGCCGTCCGAACCGATTTTAAGAACAGTGTGTGCGACACATTGCAATCATTTAGGCCGAGAATTTCTCCCCCTACCCCATATGAGATTGTTGGGCCACTTTTAGATGATGAGGTTTCCGAAATAAACGATTATATTCGAAGTTTTCAAACTCCCTGGGAGGAGAAAGGTTGCACAATTATGTACAACGGATGGAATGGCCCTACTAAAAAATCCATAATTAATTTTCTAGTATATTGCTCAATTCGTACTGTTTTTTACAAATCGGTCAATGCATCAGACAAAGTGCATGCTTCAATATATCATGCTGGACTTATGAATAATATCATCGACCAAGTTGGAGCTAATAATATTGTCCAAATAGTGACGAACAATGGCTCTAACTATAAGAAGGCCGGACAAATTATACAGAAGGAACGAAAGACTATATTTTGGACTCCTTGTGCCACACACTGCATCGACTTGATCTTAAAAGATATAGACAAATTGGATCATGTCGACAAGGTCATTAAGCAAGCCCGAAAAATAACAAAATTCATTTACAACCATAACTGGGTAGTTGGCTTGATGAGGAAGCATACTGGGAAGCGGGAGCTTCTGCGTTCAGGAATCACCCGCTTTGCCACTCACGTCATAGCATTGGAGAACATTTTTAATCAGAATGATGCTTTACGGAAAATGTATACCTCAGATGCATGGTGTTACTCAAAATATGCATCTAATGAAGAGGGCAAAGAGGTGGAAAATATTATTGTTGGAAAGGAGCTCTGGATCGACATTGACAAGATAATAGTGTGCATCCAACCTCTAGTGCAAGTTCTTGGACTGGTAGATTCAGATGAAAAGCCTGCAATACGGTATATCTACGAAGCAATGGACAGAGCTAAGATGGTCATTCAGAAGTCGACAAAGGTTAGAGAAAAATCAAAAAAATAATATTTTAAGTTGATCGATAAAACATGGGAGAAGACGCTACACCATCCATTGCATGCAGCAGGTAAATATTATCATTAAGTGTATACTCGTTATTCAACAATTTCAATTTTCAATCCCATTAGTCATTAGACTCAATACTTATTTCTTTCATATTATAGGATTTTACTTAAATCCCCAATACCAGTATAGGGTAGAAGTTTCACAATACCCTGAAATAATGATCAGGCTTAAAAAGGTGATCCGAACCTTGGAGCCTAACATAGTAGCGCAAAATAAGGCAATGGAGCAGATGGAAATCTTCCGTTATGCTCGTGGTTCCTTTGATTCGGAGAATGCAAGAACATCTATCTCGACCATTCAGCCAGGTAATATGTCGATAAGTTGATAACACACTTTAATTATACAATTATCCAATTGCAATCAACGAATACAAACTGAATGTTTTATTTTTTGGCTAATTTCATAGCTACTTGGTGGAGCATTCATGGTGAAAGTGCTCCTGATCTTCGCAAGATTGCTATCCGAGTATTGAGTCAGACATGTTCGGCATCGGACTGTGAGAGGAACTGGAGTACATTCTCTCTCATTCATACGAAAACTAAAAACAGATTGTCATCATTTAAATTAGATAAACTAGTTTTCGTACATTACAATATGAGGTTGAGGGTCCGCGATCAGGGAAGATTAGAGGACCAATGTGATAATCCAATCAATTTGGATTATATTTTCGACGACAATAACCCTCTAGCCCCTTGGTTGACGGAAAGAGAGGATCCAGTTCTTGACGGTCAAGAAAATACATGGTTGGAGAAGGAGTTAGGAAAGGAGCAAAGACAAGAACAAGAGGGACCAAGGTTGAGGAGCGGCAAACGAAGATTTCAACATGTCAGCCAGGCAATGCAATAGATACACAGCGATGCAACTATACCTTCCGGATCTAGTGATGGTGGAGGAGAGTCATCTCAGTCACGACGGAGATGTCCAGGAATTAGTCACACTTCTAGTCCTGACCATGAAGAGCATGAGAGAGCTTCTTCACCTCCCACGTACACCGGAGTCACAGGACCACCAGCCCCACTAGATCCACCGCACGATGGAGCAGGGGCCGGGCCTTCTGGCACTGTTCATGAAACTGCATATGTACCATACTCGTATGGATATGATCCACTACCAGGTCCACCATCATCATATTACCGAGATTCTTATCAGCCGATGTTTTCAGAGCCAGAGGAATCACAAGGAACATATGGAGATTTTTCATCTTCCTACGGCTACGGAGCTTACGGTTATGGTGTCCAGCACGACCAGGACATTGACCAATCAATCTTCGATTATTCTGGGCCTTCCGACGGGTCTTACTACCAACACTACTCGGCACCAACTCCAAATGAAAAAGAAGAAGCTGGTCGCAATAATAATCTATTGAACTTCTGAGTTCTGAGTCCTGAATCTTCTGATCTGACTATCTGAGCCAGCCAGGTAAGGTAACTAAAGGTGAGTTAATAATTTTAATATTGATAATCTGTATTCTGTGGAAGTGGAACACGTCTGGATTCTGAAACTTGTTGTATAATTTGTATTGTAAATTTGTAATAATAAAAAAAATTCAAAACTTTAAAAGGTTGTTTTATAAAACCTTTTAAAAACCTTTTTTAACTTTGCCAAGGCCGGTCATAAGCCCGGATAAAGGAGGAAAAAAGGATATAGGAAATTAGGAATTAGTAACTTCTTAGGTGTGACCGTGTGATTATGTGAATCGTGTGACTTGTGAACTGTGACTTGTGAGTCTTGTGGCTCAGTTAGGTCTCTATTGTCCAATCATTTACCTCGGGAAGTGGTGATTCGACAATAGTTGATAAGTTCATCAAGATTCTTAATCATAAACCTCGGGGAGTGGTGCTTGTGAATCTTGATGAATGATGAATCCAAGACTCTAAAGTTTGAACTCTGAAGTCATAAGATAAGACTCATAAGTCATAGTCATGAGTCTCATGACTCATGAGTCATGACTCATAAGTCATAACTCATAAGACTCATAACTCATAAGTTCTAAGACTCCTAAGTTCCTAACTACTGAGAGTCTAAGACTCATAACTTCATAAATAATTATTCATATATTATAAGTTTATAACTCATAAGTCATATCATAAATTCATAATTCATAAATCATAAGTCATCACTCATAAGTCATAAACTCATAATAAGTCATAAGACTCATAAGTTCATAACTCTAAAATCCTAATGCCTAAACCAAAGGGCCTAAACCCTAAATCCCTGTGACCCTGTCCCCTAAATAGTCCTGCTCCTAAGTCCTGAGTCCTGACCCTAAAATTTCTAAAAGGCTAAAAGCCTAAAACTAACCCTAGCGGCCTTGCCTAATCCCTAACTCCTTAGTCCTAACTCCTAAGGTCTCTAAAGGGCCTAAACTAGGGCCCTAAAGTAGTCTAATATTTATTTTTTAATTTTTTATATTTATTTTCTAATTTTTAGACTTTTTTAGAATTTTTAAAGATTTTTTTAGATTTTTTTACAATTTAAAAAAAAAAGGGCCGATACCGGTTCAACCGGAACCGGCCGGTACCGGTACGAACCGGCCGGGTCGAACCGATTCAGCGTCGGCCGATACCGGTACCCGAGTTTTAAACCTTGTTTATTATGCCTTTTCATGACAAACCAACTATAGCAATTAAGAAATATATAAAAAAAATTATGTTCATCTTTATACGCGTCGGTCATCTAAACAATGTTACCTTTATTTGACAAATGAACTTCATTTACCCACTTCTTGAAGCTCACATCATTGAATATATTTCATTTACTAGAGTCAGAAATCAAAGGGTAATAATTTTTAGGGCAAATTACAAAATCTTCCGCTGAACTATACACCGCATTTCATATTGGTCCCTCAACTTTTTTTTTGAACAATTTGATCCCTAAAGGGCCTAAACTATGCTCTATCTGCATTTAGCCCCCTCCGTCAACTTTTTATCCCAAAAATACCCTTATCACTTTCCAATAAGACTCAAATAGTTTTAAAATATTTAACTAATGCTAACTAGGATAAGGGTATTTTTGGAATAAAAGTTAACAGAGGGGGCTAAATGCAGACGGATCATAGTTCAGGGATTAAGTTGTTCAAAAAAAAAAGTTGGGACCAATATGAAATGAGGTGTATAGTTGAGGGAAGGTTTTTTGTAATTTGCCCTAATTTTTATAAGTGACTAATAAGTTTGTTTGAGATATGCACATGGACAAAAAAAAAAAGACATGTTCAATGTTGTATACTTGATACCTACTAATTTATCGTACGTCTTGTCATATAGAAAATAGAAATCCCTATGCATACCATACTTTGACGTTGATGATATTTTTTAAAGTATTCTTTTTACAAGTATAGCATGGTTTACCTTTTAAGTGCTTTATCACCGAAACATAATAGTTTGTCCAATTAACCTATTCCAACAGATTTTTTCTTAATTGGTTCCAAGTTTGATAAAACTCTAGTCCAAAGGAACATGAGAATTTTCTAGGAAGCCATTTGTCCACCTTGCAAGCTCAAATTTCTATTAGCTTCCCTTTACAATTGCACGAATTTGGCCTTTCACTTTCCCAAACCATAAGATTATGGCCTTTCCTCAAGGCACCTTCTGTGTGGATGATGTCTGAGGATTCCGGAGACGGTCCAAGACTCCAAGAGCCCTTCAGAAAATCACAAACACACCGAAAATCTCAAAAATCCACGCCAAGTAGACCACGCGAACCCAAGAGGGGTTATCAGAGGTCGGACGGGGCCTGGAGGGGCTGCGGTGGCCGCAAGAGGGCTGGACATGACCGACGGAACCAGCAGGGCCGACGGGAACTGCAAGAGGGCCCGGTTGGGACTGACAGGGCTGGTGGGACCCATGGGGCAACGAACGGGACTAGCAGGCCGGCGGGGTCCGCGGGACGGTCGGACGAGGCAGGCAAGTGGTGCGGGTAAGCCGAACAAGGTTTGCGGCTCATGGAGATACCAGGCGGGATCGCGGCTACGTCAACGTCGACAGAGAGGATCCCAAACAAGAGTTTGGCACAAGGCTCGAGGTCTCTCCTCTCAAGATGATGACTCTTTGTGAAAACCACAAAAGCTTTGCTTTTAATTTTCATTCATTCATTCGATAACGTAATGACGGCAACAAGAGTAAATATAGAGTCTCTAGTAAAACCCTAATGACCAAAGCCTCAAAAAAAGATTAAAATCACCCTCATAAGTTGAGTTTACACATAAACAAAAATTAATCCATTAATTATTCCGAAAATGTAAAAGAAAGTCTACTAAATAGAAAGCATAGACAGATGGGGGCCCAATATAGCAGGCCCAACACCTCTCACGTGTCTCCAAGCTAAAGCCTTGTCACATGGGTTGTCTTCCTCTTGCACGAGTACACCCTTGTAACGTCGGGTCGAATTGAATCCGGTCGAAGTGGGCCGATGGTGTTCCCACCAGCTCCGACAAGGATCTAGGGGCCACTTCAGTACATGGGGGATCCTAGAACGCACTTGAGTTACTCACGAGAGGATTGCTAGAGGTGAGTAGTCGGTTCTCCTAATTTGGGGATGAGTTGGCCTTAGCTTGTCTCACCAGTGGTGACTCTTTAGGTATCTCCACTAGAAACATGTGCTATGGTAAGGTATCGATAACATGACGTATAGCCTTTAGTGGACATCTTGCTTGAAAGATAAAAGAAACTAGGGGGACTTAGTGAGTCGTCCCTGACAAAGAGATCAGTTTAGCCTAAGAACTTCGAAATGTTGTGGACGAAAATACCCTCCACGACATTTCAAATTTTCTTTTGTCATGCCACTGAACTAGTGAACTCGTCGAAGGCCGCCGGAGCTGCTCGTTGCCATCGAACCGAACACCTAATGCCGCTACCGCCGAACCGAACCTAAACCTAACCCTAAGATCTACAGGCTATGGGATGAACCATAGACCTAATGTCCTCAACTAAACCCCAAACCGAACGCCACCGCCGCCGGAGCTGCTCGCTGCCGCCACCGCTGGCCACTGCCCCCACCGCCTCTACTGCAGCCGCTGCCGCCAGAGCTGCTCGGGAGAGATGGGGGAAGAAATCGGGGGGTAGTTTCGGTTTTACAAAGAAAAAGCAGGGACCTTAGGCTCAATGAAACTTTAAGGTGTCCTGTTCATGGGATGAATCTGTTGTCAGGGACCTCTCACACATTAACCTAATAAACTATGATATTTGAAGTGTGACTCTTCATGCCCATCCCAAGGGTCAAGGCCTATGAAGGCATACCGCTGTCACTGATCTTTGGTACAACCTGACTACTGCAAGCAGCGTCTTTGCCACTCCTGGTTCGTCTGAGGATTCAGCTTTGTCAAAGGTAGTCCATTGTCTTTAGAAGTTCATCACTATTAGTCAACTATAATTAGTTCTTTCAATCTGCTTCCTGATCCATGGCCTCAGACACCGAGTGGATTTGCATCGAGTACCTAACCTACTTGATTGGTCTCTAGGGCCACAAATATGCCTTAGCACATATGTATCTCAACAAATTAAATATGAAAGCATTAAATACTATAAAAAATCCTTCAGTTACAAATGTAGTAGCATTAATTTCAACAACTTCAACATCATGTGCAGCCACGCATGCTTCACATGCTCTTCACCTTCGGTTCAACTATGTCTTGCACTTAGTCTAGTCAGCACATGACCTCGTGTGGTTCCATAATCGATAATTGTAGCCCTTGTCATATTCCAATCCACACTACAGATGGTTTCATTTCTACCACCCATCTAAGTTCAATCACTATCTCCTTTGATCCTAGTGGTCGACTACCACATCCTGATGTGGTACATGATCTTTATTATGTTCGCACTTTAGACTTTATTGGTCGACTAGCAGACATTTAATATATTGGGACCATTTGATCTTCTTGTTCCATTAAAGACCCACAAAGAGGCCAAAGGTTGACAATTGAAGAGTTTGTATTGACTTGAGCAACTGCATATTTCTTGCGAGTAATTTTCTTTTGTAGGTCATTACGTTGTTGGTGTGTCCACATTTGATATTTGGCACCACTGTCTTGGTCACATTGATGGCCTAGATTAATGCGTCTTCTGCCTACTAGGTTTTGATGAAAGTATAAGTCTCTTCCCTATCCACCTAAATTGTCTGCAACTGAAAGTTAGGCAAGGAGTCGGCCTTCCCTTTACAATTAATGAGTCAACTTAGTCCTCTACTTCCGATATAATTCACTTCGATAATGGGGGCCACACATCTCTTACCTTCTTTAGTTGGTTATGACTCTTATTTAAGTTTCATGGATGATCATATCAATTTACTTGGGTCTATCTTATGCATCAGATATCATATTTTGTGCATATTCCACGACTTCACTAGCAAGGTTCAGACTTATTTGGTAAGAGGATCTAAATGTTTATTCTAATAAAACTCGCATACATGTTCTATAAGTTGTTTTGCATCTTTGTTTTATGGAGCACCCTTCCTTCACAATTGTCAATTGTCTCATCAAATGCTTTACCAGAATAGGGTCACTGGGAGGAAGCATCACAATATTCTTGAGACTTGATTACCTGTTATTGGTGCACCAGTAGTCTCAAGAATATTGTGATGCACTCCAGCTATTTGAGGAGACAATATTCTTGATCAATCCCGTAGGATAAGATGTGCCAAATGTGCTCAGCTCTATTTCTCACTCCTATAGCTCCAACCAGACATAACCTGCAAACTTCTTCACCATGGCAATGCACTCCAGCTATTCATGTCTTTATGCAAATTCTTGATGTATGACACCAAGATTTTGCAAGGAGGTTTTACCGCGAGGTCTGTGATGTATATAAATATCTTGTAGATGGCTTTATACTCTTCCATGCGGAATTCTTACCAAGTTGGTGACCAAACCTCCGTGTGTCCGTGTACTTTAGTATATAGTTTGGAAACTTCCCTAATGATATTGAGTGCTTTTCACCACCATAATCATTCCTCATGGCATGATTAATTTTACACATCACATCTCGATCAGTGACAAGAGCCGTCAATTAGATTACTTAAGTCAACGCAAGGCTGGAGAAGATTCTGTTCGTTAATTATATCAAATAAATAGCATTATCCTTTTCGTTTCTGCATAGGTCTATTGATTAAGTGCAGAAACCCGAGGTCTAAAATATCCATCAACTAACTAGGCTACGTGGAGACACACAACAAGCCATTTGATTTACCCTACTTAAAACCGTTCATCAACTACTGTGAGATCATAGCTGCCCCAATATGACTCAATTCCTAGTATTCATATTTTCCATGAATATTATCCATTGAAATCCTCTGTTTCCAAATAAATAAACTATATTCAAAAAGGGATCCCAATAAGGCTGTGATCTTTTACTGGGAATTGGATTTCCCAGAAATGGGCGCGTTCCCTTGTTATGTCAATAAAATCACCACGTAACCAAGGATTTCCAAATTATCCCACATCCAGCTTTGTATATAGGTACATGAATGCACCATGAGGAAGGGGGCGGTACGGTGGCATTTACAAAAACATAGATATTTGGTTGAGAAATGAAATCCCACAAAAAGTGGGCTCTCATTTCTCAGAGAACAGCCAAACATACGATCCCTGTTATGCAGGCCTAATAGTCAGAAGATATTTGAATATATCTGCAGGCCTAAACAATTGCGGAACTTCCATAATCAAACCTTGCCATTTCACCTTCAAATTATCAGACAGTTATGTTTCTTTCTCAGAGCCATTTGCTAAAAAATATGCATATCCCCTTTGTTTAGTTTTCCTTCCATAAAAACCATGGCTTAAATCGGTGTCATACAATCCAATCCTCGATATCTTAATGGCATACCATGTGATACCACCTAAAGATTCGAAGAAACTTATAGACTTATAGTATATGGATGATAGACTGCCTTATTGGGAACATCAATAATATATCTTATATGTAAAATCCGAGGTCTGTTAGAATATGGACTCACTCAATGAAGTTGAAAACTAGCGCATGTGAATTAACACAACGAACAAAGAAATACCACCTTAGAGATATGGATCATTCAGAATCATGGAGGAACAAGGGAATATGAAAGTATATACAATATTAACATCACTGAATTCGTTTCTGAAACTATGAAAGCAGGCATCATAGAAAGTCAAAAAACAATAGCAATACAGTATAGATGTTTGAGCATTATCCTATTGCAATAGCTAACTATGCAAAGGGAATGTATCCTTGCCTTTAGAAGTTCATAGATGTAGTATCGGGCATCATAGTCCGTTAACGTTGGATAGAGCACTTTAAAATCCGTATTGTTGACATACTCAAATACTAGACTGGGTGTCTTTGATTGCTGGTCTCTAACAATATCAAGTAACTTCACGATATTTGGTCCCCCGCATAAGTTCTGCAATATCTTTATTTCTCTCTTAATCTGCATCACCATTACAAGTCAAAAAAATATATGATTTGAGGATGACATAACTAGACAGTGCATACAGTGAAGAGTGTTGGGGATAACATAACTAACACACGAAAATAGTTAAGCCTACAAAAGACAACATCATTGAGGTTAGTGACGATACAAAACACTACTATAAGCAGTGGCTCAAACCAGAAATGTGAAATGCCCGCACATGATAACTTATATAGCAACGTAACATTGCAGTCTTTAGTCTTGTCTCAATCAGTATTCAGCACCTGGTGGCTAGTGCCCGCCTGGTCACTGCAGCTAGTATTTGTAAGTTGTAATATTACTTATCATAATCGAATAAACCCACCCAAACTATATTATTCAGGAAATACAAGTTGAGCTTATTTTACCGCATATGGATCTCCATTCTTTATATTAACAAATCATATCAACTCAATTTGATGGATGGTGGTGGTGGGGGTGGTGGTGGGTGGGGGGAACGAGAAATCAACTGACCTAATAAAAAGGTAAAATTATTAATGTTACTGATTTAAGAACTCAAAATAGAAGACTTAGTTGACTTTAAAAAACCATGCTTGGATTTTAGTTAATTGATTGCTTTTAACAATCATGAACTACTACCTGAGTCAATGCCAAAGTTCTTTATAAGGTTTAACAAAAAATATCCAAGTAAAGGAACTTTTAAAAGAATTTGTTTATGCTTTTAAGTCCGTTTAATGCAGAAATATTGATGCTTTATTGTTATAGCAATCCGATAACAATTATGTGCTAGAACAAATTCTCTACGATATTGTCTCTATAACACCCTCTTTGTAGCCTCTACAACATGACTCTATATAATAGTTTTTCTGTTTAATACATGCTCTATCTACAATATATACTCTATATAACATTATTCTCTACAAAATCGTCTCTCTAAAACTTTTCTACTTACTATATTCTCTCTCAACAACATTTTCACTTTACTAACATTTTTTCTTTATAATGTTCTGTCTATACTCTCTACGATATTGTCGATAACGCTCTCTTTGTAGTCTCTACAACATGATTCTCTATACAATATTTTCTCTGTATAATACGTGCTCTATCTACAATATATATTCTATATAACATTATTCTCTACAAAATCGTCATTCTAAAACTTTTCTACTTACTATAGTCTCTCTCAACAACATTTTCACTTTACAACATTTTTTCTTTATAATGTTATGTCTATACAACATTTTCTCTCTCGACAACATATATTGTAGACTCTATATATATCACTCTCTATAATATTTTCACTCTACAAAATTGTCTCTAATATTCTCTCTAAAACATTCTCAACAAGATATAGTATTTTCTACAACACTCTTTCCATACAATAATTCCTCTCGCGCATTGGACTTGATTACTATCGGTCCGATGAATGTTGCACTCGTTTGTCATTACCGCCTCTCACTCACCCATCTTCACTGTCCGCCATCATTTCCTGTTATCGTTGCCCGCTCGATTGTATGCATTGGACAATTGAGTGTGACTCACTATAACAACTTGGCGCACATCAAGCTCGATTGCCTGCATCAGACGACCGAGTAACTGAGTGCGACTCACTACAACAACTTGGGGTGCATCGAGCTCGATTGCCTATATCTGACAGCCAAGTGTGATTCACTACATTGGACGGTTGAGTGTGATTCATCCAATCAGAAAGTTGAGTGCACATTACATTTATAAGTGCGGTTCACCGCATCGGACAGCTGAGTGCGATGGTAGACAGAAAGAAATAAGAGCCAGAGGCAAGTTCGACACGGTATACCTTCTTCATTTCTCATCAGAATTTAATGATTATGTAGGCATTGCGATCCTCGGGTGATCCTCTACGAGATCATTTACAGACGAGGACAAAATGAAGTCAATACCTCCAGTAGTTTTTAATGAAAGATTGGATGGATGTAATGTAAAAACAGTGAAAGAAATGGAAGAAATGAGAGTCGGGGCAAGTTCGAAATGGCTGACGCCCCATCGACCACAACCCACCGCCATCACCGCTGGCCACCACCCTCGCTGCACCATTGGCCACCACCCACCGCCCCATCGGTCACCACCCGGCGCATTCTACTGCGGCGCGCAGTGAAAGGTGCCCACCACCCTCGCTGCACCATTGACCACCACCCACTGCCCCATCAGCCACCACCCGGCGCATTCTACTGCGACGCTTAGTGAAAGGCGTTGGCGCCCGCAATGATAAGCGCTAGCGCCTATCACTGCGGGCGCCGGCGCCTTCCACTGCGGGACACCACCCACAGTGAAAGGCGACGACCCATGTGGGCCAGAGCATTTCACAATGGCCGACGCCCTATCGGCCACCACCCACCACCATCACCGCTGGCCACCATGGGTAGTGACCGACGAGGCGGCGTCGGCGGGCAACCAGTGATCGGTGAGGGTGGTGGCCGACGGCGACGAGTGGTGGCTGGCCGACGGGGGTGGCGTCAACGGCGGGAGGTGCTCGCCAGTGATCGACGGCGGCGGGCGGGCAACAAAGGCCGATGGTGGGTTGTAATCGATCGTGGTACTGGCATCCCTCTAGGAGTAATCTCATGACCCAATCATGGCCAGTGAAATGGGATGCACCACGTGTCTCTTCCTAAAGCGTCAGCGATAGAAAGGGGAGACAAATCATCAGTGAAGCAGAGTTAAATCCCTTTGAAATTGAGAGTGAAGCCCCTTATAAGCCTCGGGGGTACTTTAGTCCGAAACAAAAAAAAATGGTCAGAAAAGTAATGCAAAAAGCAATTGGGTCTATTTCCAGCAATACGAGAAAGTTGGGGGCCGTTCTGGGAAAAACCTCTTGTTCCATTACCTCTGATAATTCCATAATTGTGGCTCGCATATGTAATTTCCAACAATTGGTGCTAGGTTTGTATCTCTTTAATTCTACAAATGGCTATCCAATGATTCTCTAACTGTTTGAATTAAGCATCAGCACCACTTAAATAAGGAAACGAAGATAGCACGAGATATCACTAAGTATTGTTAAACGGAATTTTTCACAATATATGTACATATCTTGAAATAAAAGAGAAAAGGCTCACTTTTTTCTTCTTGACCGGCTTGAGGATCTTGATAACGCAGCGCTCGTTGTTCGTGCTGCGCACTCCTTCGAACACCTCGCTGTACTTTCCCCTCCCCACCTTCCGGACCACTTCGTAGTCGTCCTGCTCCCTGCAAGCAAATCAAAAGGATTCTGATTAAAGCAACAAACCCAAATTTAGGTGGTGGTGGAAGGAAGTTATAGGAGGTGAACGGTGGCGCCGGTCGATCGATCGAAGTTACCCCCATTGGACGGTGAGGGACTCGTAGTCCCAGTACTCCTTAGGGCGGAGGACGTTGATGTCGGCGTGGGCCCTGGCTTTGGAGACGACGCCGGGCCGGCGGAGGGCTTTCCCGATCTTGTGCGCCAGTTTTTCGCTTACGGCGGCGGCGGCGAGGGGGAGGGGGGCGCACGTGGGGCTTGCGGGCCTGGATAGCGGCGGGCCGCAGGAGATCTGCTGGAGACCAAGGCGAGGGCGGCGGGGGTGGGGGAGGGAGGGCGGCGGGGAGCGGGAGAGGGGGAGGAGTCGGCGAGAGATAGCGCCAAGGGGCCCCCAGGCCATGAAAATTTATAAAGGATGGCGGGTAGAGTATCACAAGGGCGATGAGCTTTGATCCATCTCTATCTCTTCCGGGACGCTCTGTTCCCACCCATGGAATTAGTGATGGCACCCGAATCTTTTCTTAAAAGAAAAAAAATAGTAGGACACCTATGGCAATGCCCGCATGAACTTGATGCACGCCACTGACCACATAAGACATCACAATCATCCAAAAAAATATATGCAATCTGAAATAATTGTGATTTACTCTTCCGAGCATAATTCAATTGTTAGAAATAAAAAAAGTATTAATAATTTTTTTAATTAATATCAAATGATCATTAAATGCTATTTAATGGTGTTTATCATCTTTATAATATATTTTTAACCAGTGCATGCTCGTGCCTGTCAGCACTGCAACGGGCCGCCTTCGGCGGCAACACACCCCCCGATTAGCACAAAGCAGGCAACCATCGTCCCACCCCCCCCCCCAACTCTCCAACCCAAATCTTCTACCCCATCGTCTGCCCGCCAAGTCACAGCCGTCCGTAGCACCCATACCCGACCATTGCATCGCACTCGCCCCACCCCTGCCCGCCCCATACCCCCCAAGATCCCGTGCCTGTCGGCACTCCGACGGCCGCCTTTGGCAGCCAAGCACTTTAGGCGAGGGTGCCCCAATTCGGGGGGGGGGGGCGTTAAAATTCTCCTACCACTACTATGCATGGAAAAAAAGATGGATGATGAATTAACACTTAATCCCACTCAGTTCTCTTTTTTGGCTTCAAGCAAACAGGGAAAACAAACAGTGGGTTCCACTATGAAAAATTCAGTAACATACCGAACTATCTCCACCATCTATCTCATTTTCCATGCATCGTAGTTGAGGGAGCATTATTCCACCCATCTCCACCATCCATTTCATTTACCCGGAATCGTAGTGGTGGGAGCATGATTCTAGAGGCCATGGCATGAACTCTAAACCCTCCCTTTGGTATTTTCGTCCATCTCTCTCTCTCTCTCTCTCTCTCTCTCTCTCTCTCTCTCTCTCTCTCTCTCTCTCTCTCTCTCTCTCTCTCTCTCTCTCTCTACGGGGAGTGGCCGACATCCACCATCCCATCAAAGCCACCCAGGCCTCAGTCCTCGGTCGGACGCGAGGGCGAAGTCCCCCTCCTCTTAGACCGACCGTCGCCGCATCACCGATCCGACCCCGATTACCGATCGGAGCAACTCCGGCAGCTTGAGGAGGCTGTTTGACCTCTGATCTCTCTCCTCTGCCTTCTCCCTCTCAATCGTCGGCCGATCGTCACCACCCTAATCGCCACAGGACCGGGCCAAGGCAGAGTCGTGCGCAGGGATCTCCGGCGAAGACGATCGGATCCTTAAGGTGATAGGCAAAGGCATGTAGGGCCTGGCCGAGGGTGGGTGTTGCGCGGGAGGACTCCGACAGCTGGATCAGGGGGACCGGGGCAACTCTGGTAGCCCGAGGAGGCCGCTCGACCTCCGACCTCTCCCCCTTAGCCTTCTCCCTCTCGATCGTCGGGCGCTCGCCACCACCCCAACGGCCATAGGACTGAGCCAAGGTGGATCCGTGCGCAGAGAGCTCCGTCGAGGAGTGTCGGGCCCTGGCGATGATAGGCCGAGGTTGGGTGCATCACGGAGGACTTCGGCAACAGGATCAGAGCTAGGTATGGTAGGTCAAGGCAACGCAGGGCTGGGCTATGGTAGATGGAAGGGGTCGGGCGACAGCAGTCGAAACTCCGGTGCGACTAGCGGGGCCAGATCAGGTTGGAGTGACCCGGGCGTCTTCGGGATGGACCAGGTGGTGACGACGTTTCTAGGAGGGCTCCGGCGAGGCAGATCAGGTCCAGTTGGGGCCTCATCTGATGGTGGAGTGGGGAGTGGCAAAGGGTGGCTATGGTGCTAGAGCCACCGGAGGCGCCTTCGCCTTGGCCGCGGAACCTGATTTGCTAGAGCTGAAGATTTCAGAGCTCTCTCTCTCTCTCTCTCTCTCTCTCTCTCTCTCTCTCTCTCTCTCTCTCTCTCTCTATGTGTGTGTGTGTGTGTGTGTGTGTTGCTAGTAGAGTGGGGAGGGAGAATAAGGGGGTTGTGGCTTGTTCAGTCAGCTTGTCCTAGTCAGCTTCCGTTTTGTCTAGTCAACACAAAACCGATGTGCCATGTTATAGAGATATGATTTATGAGAGAGCCGTGTTCACACACAGGAGAAGGATTCTAACTATTCAAAAGAGATCCACATGTCACAACACAAGAGAGGTGGCTCCATTTTAGTATTATACTAGTAAGAGACCCGGGGCAATTCCTGAATGTGCTTGATGCATGCCATTTGACAAAGACGACATCGCAACTGCTCGAAGAAATGTGAAATCTGAAATAAGTGTAATTCACTTGTTAGAGAGAGAGAGAGATTAACATCAAATGACCATTAAATGCCATTGAATTAAAATTTATCATCTTTATGGTAGATTTTTAAATGAATTTAAAAGAGAACCGCATTCACACACGGAAGAAGAATTCTAGCTCTTTAAAAACGTCCACATGTCACAACATGGGAGATAGGCTTCCATTTTACTGTAGATATAGACTAGTAAGAAACCCGGGCAATGCTCGAATGTGCTTGATGTATGCCATTTGGCAAAGACGACATCGCAATTGTTCAAAGAAGTGTGAAATTTGAAGTGAGCATGATTCACTTGTCAGAGAGAGAGAGAGAGAGAGAGAGAGAGATTAACATCAAATGATCATTAAATGCCATTGAATGAAAATTTATCATCTTTATGGTAGGTTTTTAAATGAATTTAAAAGAGAGCTGCGTTCACACACGGAAGAAGAATTTTAGTCCTTTAAAAGATGTCCACGTGTCGCAACACGGGAGAGAGTTTCCATTTTAGTTAGGGATGGCAATTTCGTACCCGACACGGCAGACCCGACACGACCCGACACGAAGTTAGCGGGTCTGGGTCAGGGCTAAACGGGTTCGGGTCGACACGATAGACCCGCTTAATAAAGGGGTCGGGTCAGGGTTTAGGGTCTGGACACGGTAGACCCGGGAAGACCCGTTTAGTATTCAACGGGTCGTGTCGGGTCTACCCGCAATCCGATACTATAATATATAATACCAGCGAGTCTTTCGGGTCAGGTCGGGTCAAGTCGGATTGGGTCGGATCGGGTCAACTGAATAGTCCCGGGTGGTAAACGGGTCTTACCGGGTCTTATCAGGTCTACCCGATTATTAGCGGGTCGGGTCCGGGTTTGGGGGTTTTGGACACAACACGAACCCGACACGACACGACCCATTGCCACCCCTAATTTTAGTATAGATATATAGACTAGTAAGAAACCCGAGCAATGCCCAGATGATCTTGATACACGTCACATGTCAAAGACGGCATCACAACCATCCAGAAAAAAAAATGTAATATTGAATGAATGTGATTCACTCATCAGGTGTGATTCAAGAGAGATAGTACTAATGATTTTCCTAATTAACATCAAATGATCGTTTTGTTTATCATCTTTATAGTAGGTTATTTATGAGAGAGGACCGCATTCACAAATGGGAGAAGGATTATGGCTCTTAAAAGTAGTCAATGCGTAACAACACGGGAAAGAAGGCTCCCCGGGCAAGGCCATAGCTTCGGTAAGCCCTTCGATGAGAAATACATGGCTCAACAGCCACATGTGAGTCACTTCCTTGAAGAAAGCTAAATAAAAAATAAATAAATACTAACAATAAATCCACAAATGAATATTACCAATAAATACAACATTTAATGCCGTAATTTTGAGATATTAGATATTAATGGGGGCATAATGCTCGGTTTGGTTCGAAGTATCTAATGTGGTAAGTTGCTTTGAAGTAAGAATTCAATATACCTCATGCAACTTACTCTTTTTTGGTTTGAAGTAAGTCGCTTTAAGGTGAGGTATTGAACTCACCGCAAGTATTTTGGATATCTTATAATTCAAGTATTTCAATATCGCTAAATTAGTGGTAAGACAAATACCGGATATCATCAGTTGTTTCTGATCCCAATGCAACCATGAGATCCATTGTTGATCGTCAGATCATTACTTGTTCCCGTTGTCGACCGGACCACTGCCGAACCATCTCCTTTGGTTTTTATCGGGTCTCCATTGATCCATCGAACCACTGCATAACCGTCACCGTCCACCAAACCACTACCGTCGGCCACTGGACCATCGCCTCTGACAACCAAACAGTCATTGATTGGTCACTAGACCATCAGCTCCTGTCATCGAACCACCACTAACATTTTATTAAATTTTGGGTAAATTACACTTTGCCCCCTTGAAGTTTAGCTCAAATCGCTCCCTAAAGTTTGAAATGTTACCACAATACTCCCTGCTGTCAACTACTTAATTTCCACATTTGGTAATTTTTATCTGATCAAAACTGAATAGAAGGGAACAAAATGTACTTTTTAAAAAAACTATAATGGGATTAAGTGTTTTTGAGCTAAACTTCATGGGGGCAAAGTGTCATTTACTCCTTTTTTTAAAAAAAAATTTGTTGAATTTCCCAATTCTTACCTCAAATCTTGTTTGAAAGGAAATGAAATGAAGTAAGGTATTCAGACACGAAATGTTGAGAGATTTCCTTGGGCCAACTTTACCTGCTTGGATTTCATAGCGACTCCTCTCATTAGATATTAGATATATAATTCACACACCATTAGATTGGACATGCCAGCTAATAGATAACTTATGTTCACAACAATCCGATCATTGATGAGTATAAATGGTTACCTTCGAGTAAAGCATGCAAAGTATAGGGCTTGAATCATTCTGGTCGGGATGAAACATCGCTAACACTCTAAATAAGATTCCTTCCAGAAATATTATTGAATATCAACAAATAATTACGAAGCACGAATTGAAATCCGCTCAATTGTTGCAGATCTGTTTTAGCTTGTTGGTTGTTGAATGATCCACTGAATATTGAGTGAAGGGTGAGAAGTGCAGAGCCTCCATATGCCGCCGAGGATTTGGAAGATGGGTGAGTGAAGGATGAGTGAGTGACGGAGGAGATCAAGTCCTCCTCCTCCTCGAAGACAGACCTTGAACGCAACAACGACAATGAGGAGGGGGAGGGGGAGGGGGAGGAGGAATGCCGCACGTGAGAAGGCCAGCCATGTGGATTTTTAACAGTTAGGTACGATGTTTTCTCGTCCTTTCTAGAAATGGGCAATCCAACTGGTTATGCAGAAACACAATTATAAGATAAGCCCATGAGTCATGCTCCAATTCCATCTCTTTGTATTAATCTCTTCTTTCTCTTGGATCTTGGATGGAAATTTTTATTGATCTCTTCAATGCACACCCCTTGATTTACGAGCAACATCCAAGGGGACGACATAGGAGAGATACATAGAGTGTCGTTTGTACAACCAAAGATATATTCACTTGAGCCGAACAGTCACCATGCATGCAAGCCTTCAATGTCCCCTTCAATGCAAACATACAACATAATACACATGGGCCATTTGACTCCACAGCCAATTATTCTACATCGTCAATTAATGACATGCCACATGGCAGAAGCTCCTTTTGAGGCTTCCATTTTAGTATAGATACTAGTAACAAACCCGGGCAATGTCCGAATGTGCTTGATGCATGTCATTTGGCAAAGATGGCATCGCAACTGTTCGAAGAAGTGTGAAATCTAAAGTGAGTGTGATTCACTTGTTATAGAGAGAGAGATTAACATCAAATGACCATTAAATGTCATTGAATAAAAATTTATCATCTTTATGATAGGTTTTTAAATAGATTTAAAAGATAGCCGCGTTCACACACGAAAGAAGAATTATAGCTCTTTAATAGACGTCCACATGTCACAACACGGGAGAGAGGCTTCCATTTTAGTATAGATACTAGTATTGAACCCGTGCAATGCACAAAATAAAATATTAAAATTATAAATAAGTATTTGTGGACATCGAGTGAAATGAGTTTAACTTTTCACTAATGGGCATCAGAAGAAATAGGATAAAATGGTTTGCAAACCGATAGAGCGTTTAATTTAAAACGGCATGCAAGAAGAAGGGGTTCAAATGCCAATAAAAAAGAAATCAGAGTATTAATGGGCATGCGAAGAAATGAATTTAAATTTTCATTTATGGCCAAGGGCATCGGGAGAAATCACTACCATCCAAAAAAGAAATAGATCATGAGAGCATTAATGGGCATGCATAGAAATAAATTTAAATTGAAATTAATGATTTTTATGCTGTGCCACATGGCGGAAGCTCCTTGTAAGGCTTCCGTTTTAGTATATAGTATAGATATAGATATAGATTATTCCCTGTTTAGCTTCATCCAGTTGCCATTGATGTCGAACCCATCGCCCGAGCCTACTTCACCACCTCCTTTTTCGACAACACCCGCCACCACCCCTGCCTCCTCCTTTTCCGTCATCCATGTTCGACCGCCTAGTCCGCCACAGCTGTCCCCAGCCCACCGTCCTCCTTTCTTCCTCCTCCTCCTCCTCTTCCTTCTACCTCCTCTTCCTTGCACCAAAAACCTAATTTGTTGCCCCTCCTCTGCCTCCTCCTGGCTCCTTCATCTCCTCCATCTTCCCCATGCCTGAACCCTCGGCTAGGGTTCAGGCATGGGGAAAATAGAGGAAGGAGGAGGAGAAGGAGTGAGGAGGAAGAAGGAATGGGGATCGGGGCAGCGGCTTAGAGTTCCAACGAGGGGACGATGAAGGGAAGAGGAGTAGGATGAAAGGAGGAGGGCGGCGAGACGGGGACAGTCGTGGTGGACTGAACGGTCGAACATGGACAACGGTAGTGGGCAGGGGGGGTGCGGCATTTTGGGGTTTTAGTGGGTGCCAATACCAATACACAAAAATTGGTTGGGGGCAATATAGATTTGGGTGCCATAATTAATTCCATGGGTGCGAATAGACGGACCCATCTCTCCCCGTCCCAAGTAGGAATAATAATGATTTTTTAACTTGTAAATATATAGCAATGATTTATGGATTCTTTTCAATATATATATATATATATATATATATATATATATATATATATATATATATATATATATATATATATAGATATACGGGGAGCCTGGACCTCAGGTGCAGCGTCAACGCTGCACCCGGCTCGACATGGAAGCCACGTGTCCCGCGGATCAGCCAATAGGATTGGATTCCCCGGAAAAAATCCCGCCCAAAACGTCAGTCGCCTGATCGCCTCAATTCAACGGATCGGATTCCCCCGGACCTCATTCGCAGCTGTTACTGTGGCGGCCACAGTAACAGCGCATTTTTTGGTCCGGATGAATCCGAACCGTTGGATCAGATCGATCGGGCGGTTGAAAAACGATTCGCGGTTACTGTAGCCGCTACAGTAACCACGATAATGCCTTCAACCGTCCGATCACGAGGATCCAACGGATTGGATTCGTTTGGGATTCAATTGGTTGTTCGGGTGAATCTGATCCGTTGGATCCAAGCGATCGGACGGCTGAAAGCATTATCGCGGTTACTGTAGCCGCTACAGTAACCACAAATCATTTTTCAGCCGCCTGATCGATCGGATCCAACGGTTCGGATTCATCCAGACAAAAAAACGTGTTGTTACTGTGGCCGCCACAGTAACAGCTGTGAATGAGGTCCGGGGGAATCCGATCCATTGGATCGAGGCGATCGGGTGGCTGACGTTTTGGGCAGGATTTTTTTCCGGGGAATCCGATCCTATTGGCTGATCCGCGGGACACGTGGCTTCCATGCCAAGCCGGGTGCAGCGTTGACGCTACACCTGAGGTCCAGGCTCCCCGTCCCCTATATATATATATATATATATATATATATATATATATATATATATATATATATATATATATATATATATAATTGAATAACGGTTGACCATAAGTATTTAACAAACTAGTGTTCTGACAATCACGTGGCAGGTCAGAGTCGAAAAACATTCTCCCATGTTGGGTATCCTATTTTTTCCTCTTTTTTTTTCCTCGGCGCCCGATAAATCCGGCATCCAGGATGTCGGGTTTATTAAACACAAGTTTGGTTTAGTGAAACCACCCACCTACAACGAATTAAAAGAATCAAATTGTGAAAATCTAATACCTAGTATCTATGTGGTTGGGTTTAAACAATGTGTCCACACTGCTTTCGATTGATTGTGCTGAAGTAGCACTACTTAGCTATGCGATCTGGCTTGCCGCACACAAAATAGTCTCCCTTCAACTTCTTCTTTAACTGGGTTTGGAATACTTGTTCTTCTCGAATGGCTTGGAATTATAAGCCTTAATTTTTATAGTCTTTTCCTCCACGAGGTTCGTCGTGCCTTTTAAAGGTTGTCCCCCTATATTGGGATTCAGACTACCAGGTCCTCTAGGGTCACCTCTTTCATTTTGCGTTTCAGATTACTCTTGTACTTATTCCACGAGAAAAGGGAGTTTCACAATGATAGTCGTCGCATGGAATCCCTCGTAGATGTAAGTAGCCCTCCGTGAGGACCTCATGGATGATAATGTATAGCTGGAGACCATAGACTTTCCATCCACCACCTTCAGCTTTGGCAGTTTTCCTACGACAAACTCCTTTGACCGTACATCCTATGTATCGTACCTCTAATCCAATGAGTTCCATGGATTTTTTTTTTTTTTTTTTGAAGGGTAAAAACTATCTATTACTGAAAAATAAAGGCAGTTACAGGACACGGCTTGTCTCTGAGTGAGCAAGCAGACCACACGACCTAAGAGGTCAAACCAACAAGAAAACCCTACCTCATCGCACGGAGAGCAGACCGACATGGTAGCCCCCAGTCTTGAGGCAACACTCACCTAAGACTATCTCAATAGCACAATGAACCAGAGTCCTGACTACACTAAGTGGCCCCCCTGCTCCTCATAACCCTATCAGACTGACCCTTAGGTCAGGGTTCTTTAGCTCGGGGCTGAAGCTCTGGATTCGGCATGGTAAGGAACGTGGGGCAGTTGGCAAGATGAGGAGGCACCTTCTTGTACTGATCAAAAGAAACCATGGGGGCCTGGTCCTCTCGATCTAGAGCCTCCCCATCCTGAGCAAGATCCGGAAAAACCCCTGAAGCCGGTTCTCCAGCTAGGCCCACCGTATCCTGCCAAACACGAGCCCTCAAAGCCTGCTTCGGACGAGATCGTTGAAGAATAGGAATAGTTAAGCTGGGGCTTTCTTCTCGTTGGCCTCACCTCCCAGGATTCTTCTTGGCGCCTCCAACTACTACCCCACTCCCACTTGCCACGATCGGTCTCTCCCCCTCACTGGCTGAACTCACTGCTTGGGTAACTGCCCCTACATTCTCTGTCGTAACATTGCCTGCCATCACTGTAGTCTCTGGTGTAACATTGCCAGTCGCTAGCGTAACAGCAGTTTCTACCATTGTTACGCTAGCATTAGGAGTGCCAGCAGATGATGTTACACCATCAACTGCAATGCCTTCAGCAACTTCAGCAGACGCACATTGCGTAACATCAGCAAAAGCCTCTTCCAATGCCGGGCCAGCATCAGATTTAGCATTGTTTTCAACTAATCCCATCACAGCCTGTAACAGCACATCATCAGCACACCATGCATCAGCCATAGCTTGCGTTACAGAGCCCCCTACACACCCATCAACTTATGTAACATCAGCTCTGTCTGCCCCAACAGCAGATATTGCATCATTCGTACCATGTGTAGCATCTACAGCAATAGAACCGTCCCTCTGGTTGCTAGTATCTCCACTCCCATCGTCGCCATCCAGGGTCCCTAGAGCTGCATATCGTGATCCACTCCCTTGGTTTGAACTACAAGGAATATCGGTGGATTTACCTTTACTCCTAGCATTACCAATCGGTATCCATTGATCCGGGTCCGGCCGAACAGGCATAGTGGCACCTTGCATTCCAGAAATAGGCCTGACATCCGTAGGTATATTTATACCCTTCGGTCGCCACTCAAAGCTTTTCCACTTATTAGATATTTTCGGATATTCCGTGCATTCGTTCTCAGAATGATCAAAGGTCCTACAAGCCCTACAACGGGAAGGTTTCCAATCATAAACAACCGACTGGATAGATAACACATTACCTTTACTATCACGGGCTTCAACCTCCAACGGTATAGACGCATCAACGCTTATTTCAACACAGAACCTAGCATAGCTCGCCCGAGACAACTCAGTGGTGGCTTGATCCATATATAATGGTCTGCCAATAATGCTGCCCATCCGACTCAGAAAGCTCTTCTGACCATTGGTCTCCCTGCTATGTGCCACGGACCACCTTCCAAAACTCTGATGAAATCCTCTTCAAGACCAAATCGGAACAGGAAAATCCCTCTCTCTAGAAAGATCTTCAAGCTCCCTCTCGGCTTCCAAAGGTTACTAACTCTCATCTTCAGATGCTGATGATAAGGCCGTCTGCCCAACACATACACATACCCGACCAACGTTAGAGACCACAAGCTTTGATTCTTCTCCACTTCTTCCACCGGGGATATAGCAATCTTGCGATCCCCTACTAACGCTGGAGGAATGAAGCGGAGCACCGAGCTCCTTTTATTCTTTGCTCCACCATTCTTATCACCCCCCGGGGACCCCTATCTGTCCCATATCAGACTGATGACTGAATTTCCCGTCATCGGCATTTCATCAAACACCTGGTCTGCGTTTCTACCCTCTACAGCAGCAAACGAAGAACACTTCAGAGAACCTGCACTATCAATAGGATGAGGGCTATGGGGGTGTGAATCAAAGGGGGGAAAGGCTCCACCCCTTTGCACCTAACACCATCTGCATCAGAACCATTCACCTCCCCTCCATCACAAAGAATCGCAGCATTCACCACACCCCCTGCCACAGCATCCGCCCGACCCTGATCAACGCCCTCCTCCTCACCTCGGGTCGATCTGAAGCTCAAAGACTCTCCAACTCTCATAGCTGCTCCTCGGTGGCAACCAGATATGGATCTCGATCTAGCTTCCGACTCCCCACTGCTGCAAACAAAAGAAGAAGAAGAAGATCTGGATCCCGATCTATCTTCCGTCTCCCCACTGCCGCAAACCAAAGCAGAAGAATCCCGAACTCCTCCTCCTCGCCCCTTTGCCGATGATCTACTTGACCCCGCTGCAAATAAACTCCTCCAAGGTTGGAGCTCGAGGAGGGAGAAAATCCTCCTCAGCCGTTCGCACACCCTCAGCATCACTACCCTCTTTCCTCATTGGATCAAAAGAAGGAACCGGACCTTGGGGGGGCTTCATCACCCCCAAAGGGGAAGACAAAGATGAAGAACGCTAAGGTCTCCCGGAATCCTAGAAAGAGAAGCTCTGATCCTAGAGAGTTTCATGGATCTTTGGCTACCCTATAGGTGAAGTATACGTTATATAACTCGAGATAAGACAGTTCATGATATAATTCCTGTACATGTAGTTTTGCCCCACCCATGAGTCAATTTTAGACTTGGTTCGTAAAGCCACTAGAAGCATTGAACAATGTGGGTTTCTCTTGACTTATCAGGTCTACGACTTTAAGAACAATCAGGTAGAACTTAAATTTTATTTGTCAACATTTAAAATTTTGCCATCAAAGGGTTCAAATTATCTCATTAATTTGCTTTTGGTAAAGATTTTATCCATCTCATAATACTTGGCTAGATTTATAGTAAGTTTATTGCTTTAAATTGTTGGGGATCTAGTCTAGTTTAATTATTAGATAGCAAATAGAAAATGAAACTTCCTAATGGCTCGATGAAACAGCAGATGATGAAAGAAAGACTCATCAATTCATCGAGGCTCATGCAAACCCGATGTCTTGAAAAGTAAGAACGTCGCCACTATGGTGGTGCTTTTATCCTCTTGGCATATGCTTCCTAGGATATAATGAAATGTCTCTTCGAAACAACACAAGATGAAGACATTGGGGTTCTCATAATGTACCCCTGACGAAAAGGGTAGAAAATGATATTTCTACATCAGTCTTTGACTTCCCCGGACCATCTCTTATACAGAGTCCTCCTCCAGAGCATTTACCACAAGTAAAGAAGAACGTTACAGGCTTAACTCAGAACGCATGTGCTTGCAACAAAGTAGCACATATTTTGGCACATTATGCACTTGTGTCTAGTCAATTATGGGCTTGGGATTCTTTCTCTCTAGCTTTAGATGCATTACATATCAATGAATGATTGAGCTAGTGAGCTTCAAGCTCCTTTAAAAAAAAAAAGAAAGTGACTCGTAGCCTTGGACTCAAAATCACACGTGGGTTTGACCCTTGGAAGGCTCGGAAGCTTCCGAAGCTCAGCCCCAATTCCGCTTATTTCCCTCCCTCTCGGAATCCGGCCCGCCACTCCTTCACCTATATATACACGGGAACCCAGCGCGAGTCGAGCGAGGGTAATCAGGGAACCCTCCGGTCCGATGCACCGCGTTTCGAGCGATCGTGTTCGACCGTCGACGACGAAGGTTCGTTCTCCGCGCCCCCCTTCTTCCCTTGTTCCGCCTCTTCGAGGTGCTCGATCGATGTCTATCCCCAATTCCCGATTAGGGTTTCACAAATTCAATTGATGCTGTTTCTTGGATGCATCAACTTCTTTTTCTTGTTTTTTTTTTGGTTCAAATTTATGATCGTTCACTAAAATCTGGGATCGGATTTTTTGTTCTATTGCGTTTGATTTTTTTCTAGCTGATTCCTTGTTGGGTTTTCTTCCATTTATCGTCCAGTTGCCTAATCTGAAAAACCCTGATCGAGTTCGCGATTTCGAGCATGAAAAATGCTGTCTTCCCTCGTTGGGGTTTCACTGATCAGTAGCGTGTGGCTTTGATGTGCTGCATTTCCGGAAGTCGAAATGCCGCCCTCAAGGCAGTTCACCCGAATGGACACTGTCGAGCTTAAATCACAGATCTTCAGGAAACTCGGGCGGCAGAAGGCTGAGAAGTACTTCTACAATCTCAAAAGATTACTTAGCCTTAAACTTAGCAAGTTGGAGTTTGATAAGTTGTGCTGTAGTATGATCGGAAGGGAAAATGTCGCTCTCCACAACTTGTTCATCCGGTCGATCATTGCCAATGCCTGCCTCTCTCAAGGTCCGCCTAGCAAACAAGCGTCCTCTGGACACTCTAGGAATACTAAAATCCCGAGCGGTCTTATTGGAGACTTGATTCCTGCCTCCGCTCGGAAGGGGAGGTCTGTTACCAGCCGGGAACGCAGGTTTGGGGACCGTCCGAGCCCCCTCGGACCTTATGGTAAGGGCCCTCCTGGAAATGCGCAAGAAGTTACTAAATCATGTGAGCTGCTGAAGTCTCAAGAACAGCAAACGGCTCCGGAGGTGATATCTATCGGTAGCAAAGCTCTGTTAGGTGCTGCATCTGTGGAAGATGGGGAAGAGGTTGAACAAGCGGAAAGCAGTCCCGGTGTTCAAAGTAGAAGCCCTGTAAGGCCTCCTTTGGGCATTACGGCGAGTGTTGGTGGGTTTCCTCGAATGGCTCTACTTAAAGGTTCTGCTGCTAGTTTTCATCTTTGTAAGTCAAAGGTTCCACAGACATGTCTTAGCAGTGCTGAACTGCCCGATACGAGGACGTTGATGAAGCGGTTGGAGCGTAAGTTGGAGCTTGAAGGTCTTGGATTGTCTGTAGACTGTGCTAATTTGTTGAACAACGGGTCGGATGCATTTATGAAGAGGTTGATTAAATCATGCATGGACTTAGCTAGATCAAGGCGTGACAATGAGAGGATGGGTCACGCAAATGGGAATCTTTATCATGCTATGAGTGGTTTGTGGCATGAGGAAAGTTTGCAGAGATCAGATCGGTGCTATTCTACTTCATTGCTAGATTTTCAGGTGTCGATGGAATCCAATCCTCAATTACTTGGAGTAGATTGGCCTGTACAGCTTGAGAAGATATCTTTGCGTCAATTGGAAGAATGAGCACTGGCTTCTATATGTTTTCAGGTTTCTTATGATCTGCGTTTGTCTTGATAGAGTCTCTGGTCCTGTTTAATCAGTTCAGTACGTTGTTAGATTTGTCCAAAGTTAAATAGATATCCTAACAAAAGGATCGCCATATCTTCACAGGAAGTTTATTGTTGCACCTTATTCATCATGCCAACCCCTGTATGGAGAATAAAATTTCAATTACGTTTGATATGTTCTGGATCATTGTGATAGATTGTGTCATTGCCATAGGTTTTGTTGTGATGGGTCTATCCTCGGCCACTAGTTATAGGCCTTTTGACTCAGTTTTTACTACATAAATTCAGCCTTACATTTCACAAAAGGAAAAATTTGATATGGTACTGACTTGTGTTTGACTGTTTACTTTGTCAAAACAATGGTATTGATAACTATTAGCTTTGAACTTTATTGTTTTTCAATTTTCAGATCTTATTATGAGTACATTTTTTCTTGTATACACTATTCAAATCTATCTCCCATTATAAAATACATGTTGTTTAATAGTAATATACCGGGTCAGTTACAGCATATGTTGAATTTTTTAGCGTCGAAATGCAATTTTATCAGGCATTGGTGTTGCCGAGGCGTTTTCAAGGGCAGTCAATCAGGCAGGCACTAAGCGAGCTGAAATGGTTGGGCCGCACCTCCTGGGCATGCCTATACGTAAGCGATGGAGACCACCTATGACTTTTTGGCTTAACTTAGCCAAGTGTGTCTTTATTAGTTATAACTAATAACCTAATCATAATAAATCATGACATAGTAGGTCTAGGCTACAGATACAGACAGAGGGGGAGGGGGCTCACATAACGTGGTTGAGAAGTCACCACTATTTGAATCAGATGATTAACTGGAGAAGAAGAACAATGTATAAAGGAGGCAAATTAGGATGATTCAAATAGGGGTGACAACATAGATAGTCAGGATCTTGATTGAGCACTACCATAAGATATAGATGATGCTTTTAAACTTCAATAATAAAGTCAAAACCACCTTCAAAGCTTTAAATCATAAATTAGGTTCAAAACTTTATATTAAATAAATTTCTTCTGTTTCTTGTAAGCTATATATATATATTGGAATGTTACATTGAGCTATGAGCTGCGGGTGGAGAAAATGAGCTGCACTCATTTTGATCCCCCTAGGAGTTTTGAAATTTGATGAAATTTGGTGAGGGTGTTGTCTAGGGTAAGATGATCATCCTCACTAATTTTCATCAAATTCCAAAACTTTTAAGGTCATCAAATGGTAGAAGCTTTATCTACCGTCCGTAGTCACCATTAATTTTGCTTCTACCATTTGATGTCCCTAGAAGTTTTGGAATTTGATGAAAATTTGTGAGGATGATCATCTTACCCTAGACAACACCCTCACCAAATTTCATCAAATTCCAAAA
Organism: Chamaelirium japonicum; assembly: GCA_947650365.1. Lineage (NCBI taxonomy): Eukaryota > Viridiplantae > Streptophyta > Magnoliopsida > Liliales > Melanthiaceae > Chamaelirium > Chamaelirium japonicum. Next base: position 116,132,848 of record OX393550.1, read on the forward strand.
CTTCTAGGACGATCAAAATGAGCGCAGCTCATTTTCTCCACCCGTAGCTCACAGCTCAATGTAACATTCCTTTCTCTCTCTCTCTCTCTCTATATATATATATATATATATATATATATATATATATATATATAGTAGTGATATATTGCGGCCGGGTAACGTGCGGCCACCCCCTTCTGGGGCATTTTCGGAATTTTTTTTTTAGGGGATTGATCACCCACCCTTGGATAGCACACACAAAAAATTTCAGCTCGATCCAAGACCTGTAGGCCGTCCAAATGTGATCGACTTTTATCGGTCGTTCATTTTTGTTGTCATTTTGATCAACACATTTGGACGGCCTACAGGTCTTGGATCGAGCTGAAATTTTTTGTGTGTGCTATCCAAGTGTGGGTGATCAATCCCCAAAAAAAAATTCCAAAAATACCCCGGAAGGGGGTGCCGCACGTTAAGGCCGCACGTTACCGGCCGCAATGTATCACTACTATATATATATATATATATATATATATATACACATAGGGTCAGGATCGGGGGACACTTTTTGCACTCAAATTTTTACACCGGTTTTCAAATCATTAGATAGAGGTTTTATAAGTTGATTTTTTGTGAGCATAATCACCTTGCCTTAGATGCCACATCCACAAAATCAGTACTTTCTAAAATATCTAGACTTATCAAATATGCTCTTCAAACTAACGATTAAAACGGACGGTCGATAAAGTCTTAGATTTGATGTACTTAGAGGATTTAAAAAGTGCTGGTTTTTTTGTGGATTTGCCATCTAAAGCAAGGTGATTATACTTACAAAAAATTAACAACTTGTAAAACCTCTATCTAATGATTTGAAAACCAGTGTAAAAATTTGAGTGCAAAAACAGTATCCCCCGATCTTGACCCATATATATATATATATATATATATATATATACATATATATATATATATATATATATATATATATATATATATATATATATATATATATATATATATATATATATATATATATATATATATATAGAGAGAGAGAGAGAGAGAGAGAGAGAGAGAGAGAGAGAGAGAGTGACTTTGTATGCCCATGCATTGAAGGCGTCAATATATGCTCCTCTATTAAAATACATAGAGGTTTCCAAATTTGCTAATTTTTTGTTGAGATATATCTATGTTGAGATTTCATCCTTACAAAAAATCAGCAAGTTCTGAAACCTCTAAGCATTTCAAATAAGCTCATCAAATTAACGGTTGAAATGGACGACTGATAAAGCTTCTAACATTTTGATGGACCTAGATGTTTTAGAATTTGTTGATTTTTTGTGGATATGCTATCTATAGCAAGATGATCATCCTCACCAAAAATCAATAAATTCTAAATCCTTTAGGTGTATCAAAATGATAAATGTTGTATCGTCTGTTCATTTCAATCGTTAATTTGATGAGCTTATTTGAAATGCTTGGAGGTTTCAGAACTTGCTGATTTTTTGTGAGGATGATCATCTCAACATAGATATCATCTCCACAAAAATTTAGCAAATCTGGAAACCTCTATGTATGTTAATAGAGGAGCATACATTGAAGCCTTCAATGCATGGGCATACAAAGTCACGCTGTCCTATATATATATATATATATATATATATATATATATATATATATATATATATATATATATATATATATATACACTAGTAATGCCCGTGCCTGTTGGCACGCAAAAGATTTTAAGGGCGGGGACAATGTTTTGAGGATGGTGACAACATTTTAAAGTGGCAACAAAACATTTAAGAGTGGCGACAATATTTCAAGAGAGATAACAATGTTTCTTGAGTGGTGAATGTGACAATATTACGAACTTCTTGCCACCTTCGGAGACAAAGCACTGAGGGGTTTAAAATTTGTTGGGGGTGTCGACATCAATGTTGACGCCCACCTTCATCACCGACAGGAGGCCCCCTACTGAAAAAGGTTGTCACGGAAGAATGTGGGTGGCACCGATGAATTTCTCCGCCCTCGCCGAATGTGTTACCGCCGAAAGCAGCCATGCCAGTGCCAATAGGCACAAAAAAATCCAGTGTTTCAATATTATAGCATGCTAGAAATGACAGAATAGAATACGACATTGTTCTAAAAGAAATGTTGAACATTACCATACAGTCACAAACCGCAAATTGAGCTAACCCTATATGTTTTTAGCATAATTGCATTGAGTAAAGTAACAAATATATCTATTGGATGGTCAAAACTTGGCTAAAGATATATCTCAGTATCAATGGTCATAATGATGAATCTAATAGGATACGAAGTTGATAATATCCTATTGGATCGTCATAATTTTTATTTTACAATATGGTACCATTGAAAAAAAATCTCAAAATAAGATCTCTGTTAGAACGTAGAACATCACCATTGCCACCCACGACACTCATAGCAGCACTTCACCCCGGCCAAATACACTCGAGACAACATAAGAAGCACTACAATCGACACAGCGTCAACTCCCCTCTCGGTTGATCCCTACGATCGACACGTCACCCGCGTCAACTCTCCTACGATCGACACATTCCACCCACAACATTAATTACATCATGGGAGAGAGAGAGAGCAGCAAAAGCAGCAAGGAGCAAGAGGTATGACGGTAATTAACCTAATTACATAGTATCAACAAATAATTTAAGCTCCCACCCTGTTTTTGAACATCTTTCTCTATGTTGTAGAAAAAGATAAAAAAAAGGTAGTGGGGATCATTACTCACTACTTGACGCAAATGCCAGAGGACAGATAAAGCGCCGCCTCCTCTGCTTCGTCCCGTCCACTACCACCACCACCACTTCCACTCCAACCACCTTCGGCCACCGCTGCAGGCCTCCTCCCCGCCTTCCTCCGCCATGCATTCCTCTGCCTCTGTTGCTGCATCAATGCCAGAAGCATCCGCTTATACTTCTCCTTTTGCCTCTGCTTCAACTCACCCATAAGAGCTTGCCGGCGGCCCGATCGGTATTCTTCTTTGGACCATCGTCGTCCCCATTGGAGAGAGAGAGTGTGTGTGTGTGTGTGTGGGGGGGGGGTGATCGGTTACTATAGGGATCGAGTTTGTTTTAAGCGGTCACGAGGGAGGGGTCACAACTTGCAAGAGAGGAACGGTCTCTCTTTACGTGGGATCATCTAGAACGACACAATCTCTACGATGACGTGATCTTAGCCCTTCTTTGTATAGGGTTTGTCTTTTCGTTTATCTCATTTGAAATTTTTTAAAAACGTGGTCCCTTATTTTATATATATATATATATATATATATATATATATATATATATATATATATATATAGAGAGAGAGAGAGAGAGAGAGAGAGAGATGTTAAAATGTGGCGTGCGGTGTCGCACCGCAACTGTCTGATGCACCGCTGTGTGCGTGCAACACATCGGGTGGGTGCATTGGACAACTACGGTGCAACACCGCACGTCGCACCATAACAATCCTCTCTCTATAAATACATATATATGTATAAAATAAGGGACGTCGGTATATATTTTTTGAGATATTTTTTACCATCCGATCTATCCTGAGAGGGGATAAGTGACGACCATGATTAATCCCGAGGGTTACGGTAAGTGCGATTCACTTAGGTTGGAAAGAAAGAAACATTTGACCTAGTTTTTTTTCAAAAGCAAAAATAAAAAATAAAAAATAAAAACATTTGAAGGGTTCTTTGTAAAAAACCCCCTTAAATGGAGTGCATCTGCACATGGGGTTGGTGGTGCGGGTTTCAAGAAAAAAACTCACTTTTTTCCCCCCTCCATCCTGTGGTCCCCCCCTCTCCTATCTTTCTTCCACCTCATCCCCAAACCCCCCACCTCCCTATCTCTCTCTCATTCCCGATATTCTCTCTTCTTTCCAATTTCCTCTTTCTCTCTCTCTCTCTCCCCCTACCGTGGTCCCCCCCTCTCTCCCTTTATCTCTTCCACATAGGGTGGCAACGAGCTTGGTTCGGGTTGGACCCTACCCCTGCCCATACCCATTCGAGTACGACGGGGTCTATACCCGACCCATACCCATTCGGGTACAACGGGGTCCATACCCGGCCCATACTCATTCAGGTTATGAGGGTTCATACCCGGCCCATACCCATTCGGGTTTTGGGTTTTGGATCGGGTTTCAGGTATAAATTGTGTATAGTTTTTTTTTTTATATGACATGCAATTATTTGAGGAAAAAATCAATGCATTACATTAAAATATTAAGAAGCTCTTACGGTTTGTTATTATGTCGGGTTTAGTAGGAAATGAGATAGGGTAGAATTTTGGTACATATGAGAGTTAGTTAGAATTTAGGTATGTAACAATAGTCTGTAGTCCAACCATATGATCTAGCATATAAAAATTAGAGGAGAAATCGGGTATCAGGTAGAGTTCCTATATCCATACCCTACCCATACCTTGTTTCAGGTAAAATCTGTACCCATACCCAAACATTCAGGTCGGGTTCAGATCTGTTTTTCGGGCTCCGTTGTCACCAATACTTCCACCTCACCCCCAATCCCTCCCCACCTCCCCCCTCCTCCTCCTCCTCCTCTCTCTCTCTCTCCCTCTCGGTATCTCTCTCCCTACTCTTCCGTGCTCCCCTCTCTCTTCCACCTTACCCCCAACCCCTTCCCACCTCCCTCTCTCTCTCCCTCTCTGTATATATCTCTCCCTCCCTCCTAATCTTTCTCTCTCTTCTATCTCACCCCTAGTCATTCCCCATCTCTCTCTCTCTCTCTTCCACCTCACTCTCGAGTCTCGGCACCTCTCCACCTGCCATCGGACTGCCAGACGCAGGGCAGTGTAAACACTACCTGACTGGCATGAGTTTATAGGGGGGTATAAAGAGATGCCGGATTTAATGGGGCATAAAAGGGGTCCGAATTTAAAGAGTTGTCCCCCTTAAAGGGGAGGGGGTGACCACCAAAGGTGGTTGCTGTAGGGGGTCGCCGAAAAGGGGCGGTCGTGGATGTTGATGTCAAGGGTGGTTGTGGTCATCGGAGGCAGCGGCAGAGTGCCAACATGCATGAGTTTCAAACTAGTGTGTATGTGTGTGTGTGTGCGCGTATATATAGGGCTGAGATCCGTTGACAACCCATTTCCTTGACTACCCGTCATTTGATGGGGCTAGACGTTTTAGAATTTACTGATTTTTTGTGAGGATGGTCTCCTTTTTATAGATAGCACACCTACAAAAGATCAACAAATTCTAAAACCTCTAGCCCCATCAAATCTGCTCTTCAAATTAATGTTAAAATAGGCGGTCTATATTTGCAGAGTACATTTGATGGGGCTAGATGTTTTAGATCTTTCTGATTTTTTGTGAGGATGATCTCCTTGCTATGGCTAGCACAGTCACAAAAACCCAGCAAATTCTAAAACCTTTAATCCCATCAAATGCTGGGTTGTCAACGGATCTCAGCCAATATATATATATATATATATATATATATATATATATATATATATATATATATATATATATATATATATATATATATATATATATATATATATATATATAGAGAGAGAGAGAGAGAGAGAGAGAGAGAGAGAGAGAGGAATGATAAATTTGTGCGTGCGGTGTCGCCTTGGAGCCGCCTCGATGCACCCCGTCATGACCGGTGTATTGCACTCATCCCCAATCTTGCGGCTGCGGGCGCACCCCGCATACACCGCATCCTAACACAACTCTCTCTCTCTGTGTGTATATATATATATATATATATATATATATATATATATATATATATATATATATATATATATATATAAACTGCTCCGAAGAAAGAAAATAGGTTCTCAATGCTTTTCCACGCCTAACGAGATGCGCCAACCTTAGGATGCTTTACCTCGTCTAGCATGAAAAGCCCAAATGTGCTATAGAAATAGCGCTCTAGGAACAAATTCAGTTAGCCAACACCAAGCCTAACACCACCATCTGCCCCATCTGTATGGGGCTCCACGTGATGTGATTTTTTTTTTTTTTAATATTTTGTTTACTCTTGGAGTGAAATTAATGTTGTCAGCCGTTCATCCCGCCCCAATGTTCAGCTGATATCGATTATAAATATACAACTAGTTTTGGGTTGACAACGACTCAACGGATCTCGTGCCTGTTGGCACTGCAGTTGCTTCCTTCGGAGGCAAAACACACTCGGCGGCCTTCTGCTGCAAAACTTATTCGGGGCAGCAAAATTCGTCGGTGGTGCCCACATCAGTGCTGACGAATTTTGTCGCCCACATCTAATGTATTTTATCACCGAAGGCGGTCGCGATAGTGCCGACAAGCACGAAGAATTCTAGTAAGGTAGTCCCCCTCTTGTAAAAGCTCATCAATTTCCTATTCTTCAAGAATCCACTACTTTCACATTTTCCTCTTTTAATAGATCATAATCGGAAATTATGATTTTGGTACTTTGTTCTTACAAACTTTCATCATATGTATTCATCCATAGTTTTTTTACAAACAAATTTAGTCAAACCAGAAGCTTCAAGAAATTATTCTTGATGATCAGTTTGATCACCCAAATCTAGTCATTTAGTTTCACCTAAAAGAGGATCTCACTAAATAATTGCCAACATCAAAATAAGCTCATTAGACCTCTACACTGCTTCAATAGTTAGCAATTGTTAAGCAACAATTCAATCTATTTGCATGATGGATCGAACATGGGAACATCATTTTCATTCTTTATTGAACGCTCAAATGATGCAGGATCATTTCCTTGAGCTCTTTAATACAATGCACTTTTGGACACTAAAATGGTGCATGATCATTTCCTTGAGCTCTTTAATCCAATGCACTGTTTGTGCTTCAAGGTAAGTTCGATTTCATTTGCCTAAAACAACACACTAGAGACTTTTTATAAGAGATGAATCCACACCTATTCAATAACTAAGATCATCTCTAGCTTCCTAATTAAAAACACTAAAATCAATTGTATATTTCTAACTCCAAACTGTCCAAATATGTTTCAAGTTGCATGGAAAGGATGTTCAAAGAGATGGTTATCCTACAAAAATCATTGAACAAAACTATCACTGTTCACGGTTGGTTCATGGTAATCTCTCATATGGCACAAATACATAGTAACTCAATTTAGAGAGAGAGAGAGAGAGAGAGAGAGAGAGAGAGAGAGACCTGGAACTGGAAACATGCTGTCTAGATCATGCGATACCCCCCGCTACCTATCTCGAGAGATGTAGAGAGACACAGTCACGTATCTGTTTGGATCCGACACCACTACATGTCCTCCCATGGCTTTGGCTAACCTACAAAGCAGATAGGAAACCCAAACATATGCTATAACCTTAGAGGAAAACAAAGAAATAAGGCACATTATAGAGAGAGAAAGAGAGAGAGATTGATTGTGGGTTTTCTTCTCTTGGAACAATGGAGCCTCCCAAGGGGTTTTGGGCGTCTCTTTGACGCTTTCTTTGTTTCCTACCCTTCTTCCTTAGTTTACGAGGTCTGGGCAACATTAAAGGTTCATCTCTTCCCTCCTGGGATACACATATACTTTGAAACAAATGCCGTACCTGTATCGGATAATTTCCGATACTCCGATACGGCCCGATACGTCGGGATACGTATCCGATACGTCTAGGAAGTATCAGGATTTTAAAAACAAAAAAACCCCCGATATACCGGGGATATGTGATCGATACATGGGGATATGTATGGATGGCTATGTAGTACAAAATTCGACCTGAATCCGACTGAAACTTCGAATATGGGTCTAAATTCCATATGTAGTCATTTGCTTAATGATATGATTTATATGTTTTGTTTTTTGGATGATGCATGTGACACTAACTTTGTATTTTGTAATGAATGATGAATATTAGTGTTTTTTGTAGTGTTTTGTAATGGACGATAAATATGACCCTTGTGTAATGTTATCTTTAATTTTTTGTAATGGATGAATGTGACATGAGCTTTGTATTTTTTTGTTGTATTGGATGTGAATGATGAACATGGTTATATTTAATTTTCAAGCTACTCACTATTCATATTCTAGCACAAAAAATATTATATTTAATTTCATATATATATATATATATAATTACAAGTGTATCTTTGTCGTACCACATATCCTAGTTTTTAAAAAATTAATGTATCGTCGTATCCGTATCTCCATATCTGTATCCTTGTATCCGTATCGGTGCTTCCTAGCTTCCCTCTTAATTCACTCTTGCTCTTGAACCAGCTATTGCGTTTGGTGGTTTTTCCTTCTCTTATTTCACTCTTGCTCTTGCTACCCAAACCTTTGACTAATCCACGTGGCTACCATGCCGTTGAAAGGAAAGAGATTTTAAATAAAACCATATTGCTAAACATCAACATTGAATCCAACATAACAAAGAAAATCAAAACGGACATGGTAACATAAATGTAATCTCCAATCGGGCCGGCGAAATCGGGAAAACCTTCGGGCTGAATAGCATTTCTCTTCCTGTAATGGATTACAAGTTTGAACACTATTTTATGGTTAGACACTCCCAATCTGAGTTCCAGTTCAGTTTTCATTTCCATACATGTTATGGAGGCAATAACAGACGTGAGGTTCAGTATTAAAGCAACCCAAACAGCATAGCATGATGTGACTTGTAGTTCACTGGTGTAATAGAAATATTTCCAACAGAGCACAAAAGTTTGCAAAGAACCTTGCTAAGTGACCTATATGCAGAGGCAGGATTAAATCCTGTAATTTTCCTCACCAACGTATGAAAGAACCGAAAGGCCATCGGCTCCAACCAATGCAGGAATTCTTTTGTATAAAATTTCTTTTATTGGACTTGTATTGTACTTATAAGCAATCTCTAATAGTCTATTCTACCCCTTGTTTTATCTAGAACTTCAAGTATGATGTTATAATGGCAGCTATGGACTAACCCGTGGCTTTCATCTGTTGTTCTTTAGCATTTTATTCATGCATTTGATAAAGTAGTCCCAACTATTCCCTTCTTAATTCTTAGATATTTGCATTCGTCAACGTAGTTGCTGGTTGCTAATTCATTATCGAAGCAGCACATATAGCCAAATTTGAATTGTAGGTAATTCAGGTTACTAATCATAAGTCTCACATGTTTTGGTACTTACTGCTTACCTCCATGAGCTCATTGCTTCTAAAATATTAATAGATATGCTTATTCTTGTGATGGAATTTCAATTGCTTAAAGAAAAACCTCATGAATTCTGTAATATGAATGCTAATGAGCTTTAATAGCACAGACAGGGCAGAGCCAGGTAGGGGCGAGAGGGGGTATTTGTTCCCCCACCCACCCCCTGAAATTCTTGATTTTTCTTATCCTGTAAAGTGGGTGTTGCTACCGGATAGCCTTATTGTTCTCGTGCCCCCTCCCCCCAATCACTGTTTGATCCTGCATGTGTTCCTATTCCCCACCAATCACAAATCACGTTCTTGTGTTCCCATGCCCACCAAACTCCATCACCGTTTGATCCCTTGTGTTTTCTGTATCTTGTACTCCTATGCCCCATCATCACCATCATGTGCATGTGTTACCGTGCCCCCACCAACTCCATCACCGTTTGATCCCTTGAGTTTTTTTTTTTCGTGTGTTCTTATGCCCCACCAATCACACCATCATGTGCCTGTGTTCCTATGTCCCACCAACCTCCATCACTGTGTATTTTTTTGAAAGGTAGTTGTCAGTAGTACCACTAGTATGTAAAGAAACACAATTTTGCCAGACTCGAACACAAGACCTTTACTATACAAAGAAGATTGGTTCAACAACTACTAGCCAACTAGAGAACTTCTTTATTGAATGTTGCAAAAGTATTTAGTTTAAATACGCAACTACCTATCTGGTTCAAAGTAGTAAAATTATAATCGAGTATAGCAAAAACATTCTTGAATCTTGAATGGAAGATCTGTTCTAGTGCATAGTGGTATGGGTGTGGTTGTTCGGGGCACTGTTCAAAAACTCGAAACTCGGACTTGACTCGAAATCCAGCCAAGTCGAGTAAACTCGGTCCGACTCGGTCGAGTTATATCCCGAATTGGTCCGACTCGGTCCAATAACTTGACTCGAAATCTCACTGAGTCAAGTTAACTCGATCTAACTCGGTCGAGTTTTACCGAGTTTTAAAATAGTGGACTTCGGGGAATTGGTTCACTTGATGAGGGCATATCTGGACTAAGCAAAGGTAATTATAAGTAGGGGTGCAATGGGTCGGGTTGAGACATAGGTACGTGGGAAAAACACCCAACCCTAACTCGACCCGTTTAACAAACGGGCCAAAAACTTAAACTAAACCCGACCCGTTAATAAATGGGTTGGGTTGGGTAGGTTGGCTTGGGTTGGGTCAACATAACCCATATAAACCGGTCGAGTTTGATCAGGTTGGGTTGGGTTTGATTGGGTCGGGTCGGGTTGGCATGACCCATTTGGTAAACGGGTCAATTGGGTTATAAGTACAAACCCAAAACCGACCCGTTTAAAAAAGGGTTAGTCAGGTCAACCCGTTTATGACCCAAAACCGTTTAGGTCAAACCCAAACCCAGTAACTTCGGGTCAGGTTCGGGTCGGGTTGGCACGACCTATTTGGTAAACGGGCCAATCGGGTTATAAGTACAAACCCAAACCCGATCCGTTTAAAAAAGATTCAGTCAGGTCAACCCGTTTATGACCCAAACCCATTTAGGTCAAACCCAAACCCACTAATTTTGGGTCGGGTTCGGGTCGGGTTGGTGGGTTGGATCAAGGATTGCCACCCCTATTTATAAGTCCTTTGATTTAGACGTAAAATTTTAAATAGTATGTTGATTATCGGTTGGTGTGGAGCGACATGACTGACTTTTCCTAGGAAAGGACATTCACTATGGAAGGACATTCACTACTCACTAGGGAAGGAGATTCTTTGTCATCTGAATATTTGGAATTCTTGTTTCATCTTGTTACATTGATAATTTTTCTTCTGTACTTTACAGAGTACAGAGCAGCCAGTTGGTCTGAATTCTGAAATGGTGAGTATAATGACTGTTGTGTTCCACACCAACCCCTTTGGCAGAACATGAGGAAGGTGATGCTACAGACTCTGTCAGAAGATTTCACAGGTTTCGTCTACTGTGTTTGCAAGGAATGGTAAGTTCTTTATGGGCAATGATAGACTTTAATGTTAAATTCCATCCGTTACATTTAAAAGCCATGCAGATACTTGTGTATAACCGGACTCGAAGCAAATCATTTTCTCAATGCATGCATCTCCACTTGATTTTTTTTCCCCATAAATTTCATTTTTTTGTTGTTAAAGAAGTTCAGGCAGACTGCAACTAGAATAACACAAGTCTGGCTGGCATCATAACTGTTCCATGAATGGGTGGTACCCGTCGTTGTTTGGATGCTATCATCTATGATGCCCAGATACAAATATGTATACAGATACGAACACGGGATAAACTGATGGACGTAAATAAGTTTCTGCCTTGCCCTTTTTTTCTTCTTATTTTTCCTTCTTTAAAGTATTTCCACATTTTAGAGTTTGTAACTATTTGAACAAGATTTATAGAGTATTGACATGCGATATAGGTGGTGTTTTAGGGATTTGGGAATGGTGTAGGATATTTGTGGTACATTTGGGTGATTTATTGATGGGAGACATCAACTCCGTATTTCAGCCATTTCTGAGATGAATCCTTCACTCGTATTTATGTTGCACCATGTTCTATGTGAACTATCCATGTATCATTGGCTGTGAGCTTTAGGAGAATTGAGAAACCAGATTTAATGCTTAATGAATAAGAACTAGCGGGGAAAGGCGACTGGCTGATGCAGCCATGGATTATTTATGTGGTTGATGTAGGCACCAACAATTTGGCAGACAAAGACTTAGTGCTAAATGAATAAACATTAGTTTTGTATAACAGGTTATGGGTTTAACTCCCCGTAGTATCTTTTTATTTTCTTGCTCATTCATGGATGGTGCTGTTTTAATTGATTAGACTAAAGAGGAAGTCAATGCTAAACTTGATTTTTGGAGGATAAAGGTTAAGAAATCAGTTTAGTCGTTTATGAGTTTTGAGTCTTAGTCGTCATCAATTGGTCAAGTAGTCAGGCTGAGTTGGTTCGGAGTGAGTCAGTTGGTTGACTTGGGTCTGACGCGTTGACCGTGAGTGGAGTAAAGTCGGTTTAAGACGATGCAAGGCATGCCTATTAGTCATCTCAAAATTTGTTGATTTTTGAGAATCCATTAGCTATATTAATAGTTGGTTAGCTTGGGCCGGTCTTTTGGGAGCAAGAATAACATGTGGATTCATGGTGTGATGATTGGTTTAAAGCAAGGCTTTAAATGTTGATTTTGGTTTAGTTAAAAAAAAAAAGAAAATTTGCAGATTCAGTTAAATGTCGGTGAAAATTTTGTATTTTTTAAGGAAAGATTTTAGTGGAAATTTGTCGATTTGAGTAAAATTTTGATCAATTCTTGGTCAAATGTCAATACATTGTTGTCTGTTACGAAGAAAAAATCGGAATTTAGGGAAAATGTAATTCCTACTGATAAAGATGAGATTTTTTACTAAAAAAGATTTTAAAAAATAGTGAAATTGTCCGAAAAGATAGAATGTTGGATTCCGGTCAAATGTTGGTCATTTCGGCCGACATTTTGTTATGTCGGACATAAATTTGGTACTATTAAAAATCCGACCAATTTCTATCGGACTCTTAAAAAAGACATTTTGGTGATTTCGTAGGAAAATTGTTGACTTATGATTCCATGGTTTAAAGTAATAGTATCGTATCACAGTTTTATTGTACATCAGGAGCTTGGAGGCCTCCAATGGCTCCTATCTTGCTCTTTTGGTTCAGACTATGTAGTCAAAAGCTCGGGTGCAAGTGGTATGTCTTCACCTAGGCGTGCCTTGATGCAAGCTTGAGCTTTAACTGTAGTTTCCTGGGGTTTTTTTTGGGGGGGGCTGGAGGCCTCCTACATGCCCCCCCTCTTTTCACATTAAAATTAATCTTTATATGATTTATTTAAACAAAAGAAGATAAAAACCATGATATAAAAACTGATAAAGAGTACAAATATTCTCAAATAGCATAAGCATAACATCAACTGAAATCCCGGATAAAAAAACCCGATGAAGTGAACAAAAATATCTAGGTTAGGAACTTAAAATAACAAGTCTATAAAATTAAAAGTGTATGTTAGGAACTGAAACTATAAGTCTGGCATTGCTAAGGGTAAATTGTATTTTGCGCTTTCACTCACATTATCAAAAGCACTCCAATTGCATTTGGGGATGAACCCAGATTGGAAAAAATTCGAACAAATCTAAGTTTTGAGATGAACTTAGAATTTTACCAAATCAAGGGTTCTAGAGGTCTTTTTGGCAAGAAAGTAAGTTGGGATGTTTAAGGGGACTTTAGAAAAGAAGAGGGGAGGAAAAAAAGGAATGGAAAAAAGGAATTATTGGTGTTAAATTGGGTGCCCTAGGCGCGTCCATCCTGGGTGTAGCTAGGTGTGTACCTGTGCCTCAAGGGCCTTGGACGCTACCTAGCATAGTTGTCAAGGCGAGGCTAGGCGCCCGGAGGGAGCCTAGGAGCCTAGGCGTGGCCTTACGTGCATAGGCATTCTCCAGACACGGGTATATATGTATAGTCTATACTTGCAGGTATATATGTAATAGGAAACAATATAACACCTTACTAACATGAAATTGAGCATATTATAGTCAAATGCATGCAACACAATGATACATACATAGTATAAACAAGTAAACAACAAAATGAACAAATAGAATACAAATACTTGCTAACATAAAATTGAGCATATTCTAATCAAATGCATGCAACACAATGAACACATAGTATAAACAAGTATACAACAACAAAATGAACAAAGAAGATGTGGGTGGGGTAGGTTGGGTTTTACTTAAAAAAAAAACAAAAATCATTTCCTAAAACTAGGCGTGCGCCTAGCCTAGGTGCGCCTAGGCCACCGCTTAGTGAGGTGCGCCTGGGCGCATTGGGGCCTAGTTGTCTCCATGCACCTAGTGCGCCTTGACAACAATGCTACCTAGACGAGGTGCCAGGCATTAGCCTTAAGGAGCTTGGTGCGCCTTTGATTGCATAGGTTGCAGGTTTTATATTACAATGAGTGCCCAATGCTATTTCTCTTTTAAGTATGTTTTTGATTGCAGTAGCCTTAATATTTCTCCTGTAGATGGGCCACATGGGTGAGGCCCAACGAAGACTAGTCTCTATGCTGATGTGGGTCAGTGATGCATAACTTCCATTGCCGTGCGAGCTACAATATAACGGGTCAGCGTATTAATTCAATACTTGTAAGAGCATCTCCAACGGGCTCCAAGCGCACCTCCTAACGCCTACAAGGCGCTCCGTGTCCGAACAACCCCATCCAACCGTCTTCGAGCGCACCTTTTAAGGCCTACGTGGTAAGAGAAATGGGACCCACCCACTCGGGAGCTCCGAGTGCCTCCGCATACGCCAGAGCTTCGTCGGAGCCTCTCAAGGAGTGGACCCCACGTTCTCCCCACCTCTCTTCTTCTCGTGCATTCTCCAGAACTCCAGAGCACCTAGTTGGGAGTCGGTTGAAGAGGAGCTGCTAACTAGGAACAAATTTGGATAAGGTGGCTCCCTATGTGGGGCCCATGGTCCTTATCCCAACTAGGAGTCGGTTGGAGATGCTCTAAAGATCTGCTACCATAACAGAAAATACGATGTGTGGTGCTGAACGGTGATTACCTTGGTGGGACCGGCCACACAGTGATGGGTTTTTTATTTAGGTGGTATGATTTGTATCCATAAAACTATTAGGAGCTTCAAATTCAAATTGCAAAAATGGCCAATGTGCCCTGCCTCAAATTGACGGAGACACCTGACCTTCATCACCCAGCAAGTGCCGCCAAGCGATACTGTCATGCGCTGACTCCAAGTGCTAGCTAGCTTATTGCCCCCCTCTCCCTCTTTCTCGAGGAGGCGATGGGTTTTCTCGTTGGCAAGGTGGTAGGTTAAGGTGTTGAAGGAGGAGGTGGTGGCGGCGGTAATAAGGGGGGAACAAAAATTGGGGACGAGCTTTTAGGTGATAACGAGCCTAGAGAAAGAGATAGGAGTCGAGTGTAAAGTAGCGGTTGTGGTGGTGTGGGGGGATTAGAGTCTCTTTGTTGGGAATACGGAAGTCAGCAACGCCGACAACGAGGTCGTGGATGAGGGCAACGAAGGAGAAGGTGGTGGTGGCGATGGTGTTGAGGGCAAAGTAGAGTTCTTGAACGACTTTGGGGAGGTAGCGTACCTGAAGAAGAGGAAGGAGTCGAGGGCGGAAGAATGTGGTTGTGTTGGTGGAGTGAGTGATGATGGGGGGATTGGAGGGAGGTGGTGGCCATGAAAAGAGAGAGAGTGAGAAAGAGGTAGTGGTCGGTGGACAACCTGCCTGACGATGGAGGTGGGGTGCCCTTATCAATTTGAGATCAGGGACGCATTTGATATTTTTCAATTTTAAGTTTGGCGCCCTTAGTAATTTTATGGGTGCATTTAACATTACCTTATTGTTATCATTCATGCTTAGACATGATAAGTTGTCCTAAAGAAGTGGGTTAGTGCATCTGTGTGTGTGAGAGCTTTCCCCTCTTTATTTCTGTAATATGTTACAAGTGTGAGATGCTTCATTAAAGAGACTAGACGACAACTAGGAAGCACGGACACTTCACCCGCCTACCCGTACCCGTGTCGGACACGGCTCGGACACGTGTCCGACACGGCCCGACACGGCTCGATATGGTTTTAATCGATTTGGGCTTCAGACATGGACCGGACACGGGCTGGACACGGGGCGGACACGGGCTGGACTCGGGTTGGACACGGACGGATCCGAATGGGTTTTTTTTTAAATTCTGTACCCGACCCGACCCGACCCTAACTAAATAACCCCCACCCACCCGGCGGCCCGGCCTCTATTCTGTGCGAGAAACCCTAGCGATCGCCCCTCTGCTCTGCTCGAGATCGAGCGATCTCACCGCCGACCTCGCCGCCGAACTCGCCGTCGACCTCACCGCTGACCTCGCCGCCGAATGCAGGTACTCCTTTCTCTTCCTCTCCCTTTTTTTTTTTTTCTTTTTCCTGATTCTCTTCCTTCTCTTCTTTCTCTTGTTCCTCTGCTCCTGCTTCATCCTCTTCTCCTTCCTCCTCTCCTGTTTATGCATTCAAAAACAAATAAAATTTTAGGTTTTTTAAGAATGTTTTTTTTTTGAAGAAATTTTGTTTTTGAATGCAAAAACATGAATCAGTCATGACTGATTCCTGTTTATGCATTCAAAAACAAAAAACTGTAAGCATAATACAGTGAGCATAATACAGTGATTTTTTTTTCTTTTTCCTGATTCTCTTCCTTATCTTCTTCCTCTTGTTCCTCTGCTACTACTTCATCCTCTTCTCCTTCCTTCTTACCTATTTATGCATTCAAAAACAAAAAAAATTGTTAGTTTTTTTTTTAAGAATGTTTTTTTTTTTTGAAGAATTATTGTTTTTGAATGCAAAAACATGAATCAGTCATGACTCATGACTGATTCATGTTTTTGCATTCAAAAACAAAAAACTGCGGATTTTTTTTTTCTACATAAAACAGTGAGTTTTTTTTTTTGAAGAATGTTTTTTTTAAAGATTTTTTGTTTTTTAATGCATAGTCATGAATCAGTCATTGACTGATTCATGTCATGCATTAAAAAACAAGAAAACTATGGACTGATTCACTGTTTGTAGTTAATTTCTGGGCTTCATAAAAAAATATGTCTAGGCAATTCATTCAAAAATATGACTATGGATTAATGTTTATGCATTCAAAAATAAAAAATTGTTGAAATTTTTTTTCCTTAAAAAACTGTGGGTTTTTGTTCTTAATTGTTAATTACTTGTTAATTAGTAGTTGTTAATTAGTTACTCTAGATTAGTTACTTGAACGTGCTAGTATTGCTTCTATAGTTGTTTGCTCCAGTTGCTCGTATAGTTGCATACTTGCATATTGATATTGTTAGTTGCATCTTTACATATTGTTAAGTAAATTATTGTCATGTTAGGAATTTCAATGAACACATCGAGTTCTGTCGCGACTTCTAGCTCTGAACCTGCCGTTGAAAGTGGTGTCATTGGTGGGTCAAGAGACGACGAGACAAAGCCGTTGTGGAAGTACGTAACAAGGGTTGAGAAAGCTTCGGGAGGGGGTGGAAATGTTAAATTTGAATGTAATTTCTGCAAGAGTACCTACACAGGATCATATACTAGATTGAAGGCACACTTGTTGAAAATTACTGGATTTGGGATCGAAAAATGTAGCAAGGTGACTACCGAAGAAATTAATAAAATGAAAAGAGAAGTGGAACAAGCAGAATGGAAGGCCAAGGAGACTATGCCCAAAGAAGTACCTTTGCCATCTGTTGGAGGAAGCAGTACACGGTCATCTTCGTTTAGGCAAGAAGCATTTGATCCGCGAAAAAGAAAGGCGGTGGGAAATACGGCGATTGAGAAGGCCTTCAATGTTGGTGCTAGAGAAGACTTACAAGCGGAGATAGCTCGTATGTTCTTTACAAGTGGCTTGCCGTTTCATTTAGCCAGAAATCCCCATTATATGAAGGCTTTTACCATGGCTTGTAATAGCAACCTTGGTGGCTTTGTGCCGCCCGGCTACACTATGTTGAGGACAACATTGTTGGAGAAGGAAAGGACAAATGTTGAGTTGCTTTTGCAACCAGTGAGAAATGCATGGAAGGATAAGGGGGTGAGCATTGTCAGTGATTGCTGGACTGATGCACAGAGAAGACCTCTAATCAACTTTATAGCAGGGTCAGAAGGACAACCTGTATTCCTAAAGGCCGTGAACTGTGAGGGTGAGTATAAGGACAAGCATTTCATTGCTGGTTTGATCATAAAAACCATAGAGGAGGTTGGAGCTGCAAATGTTGTCCAAGTTATCACGGCCAACACTCCAGTTTGTCGTGCGGCGGGTTTACTTGTTGAAGCCACACATCCTCACATTTTCTGGACACCATGCGTGGTGCATACCCTCAACCTCGCGCTTAAAAATATGTGCTGCAAAAAATACCGAGGCAAATGAGATAGTATATGATGAATGCGGTTGGATCACCATTGTCGCTGGGGATGCTTCGATGATTAAAATTTTTATCATGAATCATTCAATGAGGCTCGCAATTTTCAATAAGTTTGTGAAGCTGAAGATGCTATCAATTGCAGATACCCGATTTGCCTCGGTGGTGGTGATGCTGAAAAGGTTCAAGCTTATCAAGAAAGGTCTCCAAAACATGGTCATTAGTGATCAATGGTCCATGTATAGAGACGAGGATGTGGGGAAAGCACAGTTTGTGAAAGAGAAAGTCCTTGATGACTTGTGGTGGGATAAGGTTGACTATATCCTCTCCTTTACAGATCCTATATATGATATGCTGAGATTAGCGGACACTGATAGACCATGCCTCCACCTAGTCTATGATATGTGGGATACAATGATGGAGAATGTGAAAACTGCTATCTATTGAAATGAGAAGCAAGAAGACGAGGAGTCATCCTTCTACACAGTAGTGCACAATATCTTGGTTGATAGGTGGAACAAAAGCAGTACACCACTACATTGCATGGCGCATTCGTTGAATCCTAGGTAACTAAATCTAATGGGCTAATATTTCTATTGCTATTGAATATTTTTATTTATAATTCATGGTTGATTAGATTTGTTAACTTGTTTTTGTAGATATTATAGCCATAAATGGCTAAGTGGTGCTACAAATCGACTATCACCGCATCAAGATGCAGAGATTGCTAAGGAAAGAAAGGCATGCATGCAAAAATTCTTTCCAAATACAGAGGAGCGTAGAATGGTCAACATTGAATTCGCCAAGTTCTGTAGTGGGGTAGATGACTTTAGAGACGGCGACTCGTTGCATGATAGAGGGGTAATGGATCCTAAGTTATGGTGGGCTGTGCATGGAGATGTTGCCCCTAAACTTCAACGCTTGGCATTGAAACTACTTGGACAACCTTGCTCATCTTCTTGTTGTGAGAGAAATTGGAGCACTTATGCATTTATCAATTCAGTGAAACGAAATAAGATAGCTCTACAACGAGGAGAAGATTTGGTCTATGTGCACAACAATCTATGGCTCTTATCAAGGAAAAGTCAAAATTATCATGAAGGGGAAACCAAGATGTGGGATATAGGAGGGGATAGCTTTGACTCACTTGATGGTGCCGGTGTGCTTGAGATTGCGGAGCTCTCGCTTGATGAACCGGATTTGGAGGCCATGATATTTCTTGATGGAGATGATGATGATGATGTGAACATGGATGCTTAATCTTCATTATCATGTGTTTATTTTGTTTTTTGGTGCTTTTGGATGTTTTTGGTTGTTGAATTATGGAAATATGGAACTTATGGTTGTCTAATGTCTATCTCTACTTATGTGTATTGAGGACCTCGAGGTCCTCGACTCTTGCTTGTCGATTGGAGTATGCATAAAATTTTCATTTTAGTTGTTTTCTACGGGATAATTTTTTTGTTATTGAAATATATATGAATTATAACTGCACATAAAATATTAAAAAATATATTAATTTATTTTGCCGTGTCCCCGCCGTACCCGTGTCCTCTTTTTTTAGGATTTGCCGTGTCGGCGTACCCGTGTCGTGTCGTACTCGTGACCCCGTACCCGCATCAGTGCTTCTGAGGACGACAATGATTAGTGCCTGGCAACACGCATTTGATTGAAGGGAACTGAAAAAATCGGTATTTAAGAGGAGTTTCTAGAGAGTCTCTCTTGCTCTCTCTCTATATCTATCTATCTCATTGAGGCCCCATGTAGTTGTTGGTTTCAAGTACACATGTACTTACAACTACAAGAAGTTATACTACTGCAATTGAAGCTACATCCATGGTTCACTGCAGTACAGTTATTGAAATTTAAAATTCATCGGTTGATTTGCTGTAATTGTAGGGGAGCGGCGGTGGAGGTGGCTAGCTGCAGCAATATGGGGGGGAGTTGACTGGCAGTCAAACGAGAGTTTGAACTCAGTCGACTGTGGTTCAAAGTATTAGAGGTTGTACTATGACCTACGCCAGAGTTTGAACTGCTATAGTTGAGCACTTTTTTCAATTTGACCTTCACTTGTTGATTGCGACCCCGCCATCCAAACAACCTCAGTGTCTGGTTGTAGTCCGAACTGATGCGGTTCGGATAACAATTCCGCCAACCAAACTGTCACGACCCACTCTTCGGTTCTCTTAGGGACAGACTAGAAGTTCCAAAGAATGGATCGCGAGAGGGTATAAAAATTTGTTTACATCTTAACATCAGAGAGCATTTCAGTAATTTTATTCCGCTGCTTAAATTCTGAAATGCTCTCTGATTTTAAGATGTAAACCAATTTTTATACCCTCTCGCAATCCATTCTTTGGAACTTCTAGTCTGTCCCTAGGAGGACCGAAGAGTGGGTCGTGACAGAAACCCTGATTTTTTGCGATACCCGGCATCTCTGTTGCACAAAAATCTCGAGGCATGTTCTCATGGTTCTCATAGGTGGGCATCTACCTTTTCCTTCTCACCACAGGACCATGATACAAAGAAAATCATGACGGGTTTCTCTCAATGCTATACATCAATCATGAGAGGCTGTAGCCCAAAACTGTCATCACAAGCTACAAGAGAAATCTGACAATAATATCTCGTATGACGAATGGATTCTTGATATGGCAAAGATTTCTGTTTGGCTGTGGCCTGAGTTTTTCTTTTGTTATTCCCTCTAGTTTGTAATTATGATATCTTTGTAATGGACAAATAGAAGTTTCTTAATAAAATTAGTAGATTTTTTGATATTATAGAAACATCTTTCAATCCCAAATGTGCAGTTTGAAGATGAGTATGCATGGTACACTAGAAATAAGGAATCTAATGATCAAAATTCCGTCATTAGTCAGAGCAATGTGACAAGAAGTAAATCAGCTGGAAATGCTGGGGGATCCTCCAACTCTTCTATACATAATCATAATGTCAATCGCCACGTGGAATATAAGAGGATGAAATAACTTAGAGGGGAGAGAGGAGATCATGGAGTGAATAAAGAAATATGCCGTGGATCTGAGTGGACTAGTGGAAACGAAGGTAAAGGTTTCTAGAGGTAGATTTTTTTTTTCAGAAATGCTTACCTAGGAATTGAAGGTGGGTTGGCAATGGTGTGGCAAATAAAAAACATAGAATTCTGGTTTGGTGGTCTGAGTATAGATGGAGAGTTCAAGTTTGGAATGTCGAAGAACTTTTTATTACAATAGAATGCTATCATATTAAGGCAGAGCTGAAAATTATTTTTGCAATTGTGAATGGGTTAAATGTGGAATCTTTTAGGAGGCTGATATGGGACTATTTGGAGGATTTAGGCAGATCCTCTTTGGTTGGCTCCTTTCCTTAGAAAGTGTGTGTGTGTGTGTGTTGGGGGGTCTTTTTGTCTACAGATCTTAATACAATTTACATTTACTTCGGAAAAAAAAATGACAATTGCAATATACCAGGTTCCTTGGCACAATTTATGAGAGGGTTGATGTTAGGATGACTGTCCGTTGGAAAACAGCTCGATCATCCTTGACTAGATGATCGACCATTCCTTCCCTGACGAGCTGCCTCTCTTCGCCATTCGAGGTACTGAACTCTGCCTTCCTTTTTTAAAACATGTGAACCGTTCCAATCACCAAGAAAAAGGAAAGTCTTGCAAAATTCGCATGCGATTTGATCGGACCCAAGGGAGTTTACTCAACCCATTCTCCAGTCTCCCACGCCGCTAAAGTGTGCGACCCTGTATGAGGACCTCCTTCCCTTTTGCTCTGCCCAATCTCCACTCACACGGTTATCAAAGCGGAGGAGGATTAGATTTACCAAAAGAGTGCATCTCTATATAGCTTCTGACATATTCATCTTTTTCCTCATTTGTACATGTGAATTTTGAATAATAGTTTTATTTATGTGCTATTTGAGTCAATGGTTCAGATTGCTTTGTGGATAAGTTCTTTGTAAATACTTCTTTTTTTTTGAGGAATTCCTCTCCGAGAAGGAGAGGATGGGGTTAAGCCGTACCCCAAGCTATTTTATTAATAATTTATGCATTATAAAGATGCTTGCCGGTTGAGTGTGTGCGCGATTGACCAGAAGGGTGGGTGCATCGGACAGCTGTGATCGGGTCCATGTCAGGATGTTGCCGACATCGATCTTTGCCATAATCCTTGAACTACATTTGCCTATGCATCTAAAGCTAATGTTGCTGGAACACACATTACTTAGTGTTGAACCTAAAAACTGACATCTGTTGCTTCTCTGCTGTTCTTCGTGTTGTTTCCGGCGTGCGTTCAAATGAAATCCCCATTTTGGGTATTGGAACTGAATTGGGGTATGTTGGGTTTTTTTCTTTTATACCAATAGAGGCTCTCCCTTCACCGTCCCCATGGGGATGGTCTACAGGATTCATAACTACTACTCTTGCATGATCTACACTTACATCCGCCTTTAAACATGTAATATTCTCTGAAAGCGATATTATTTTCCATGTAATAATTAAATAAGTATCCAATTGGTTATGTTGTAATCGGTGCGGCAAGTAATTATTTACATAGTGCTGCATTTGTTACTTTGTTAGGTTTGAGGGTATCAGGCATGGGGTAATGTATCTTGGTGAAACGCCATATCTCCAGAGATAGTTGAAGACTAGACTAGACCAGACTGTGGTTGCATCTAGGGGTGGCAATGGGTCGGGTCGGGTCGGGTTGAGACAGATGTATAAGGGCAAAACACCCAACCCGAACCCGACCCGTTTAATAAACGGGTCAAAAACTTAAACCCAAACCCGACCCACCTAATTGACCCGACCCGACCCGTTTAACCCGTTTACTAAACGGGTTGGGTCGTATCGGGTCGGGTTGGCTCGGGTTGGGTCAACAGAACCCATGTAAACCTATCGGGTTGGGTCAAGACAAGTCGGATTGGGCTGGGTTTGATCGGGTTGGGTCGGATTGGGCCGGGTTGGCTCGGGTCGGGTCGGGTCGGGTTGACACGACCCATTTGTTAAACGGGTCAAGTTGGGTCAATCGGGTTATAAGTACAAACCCGAACCCGACCCATTAAATAAACGGGTCAATCGGGTCGACTCGTTTATGACCCGAACCCGTTTAGGCCAAACCCAAACCCGTTAACTTTAGGTCGGGTTCGGGTCGGGTTGGCGGGTCGGGTCAAGAATTGCAACCCCTAGTTGCATCTCAGCAGCATGACGTCCGCTTCTGAGTCTTGTGATCGAAGGTTCGAACCTTGTTTCTCTTTCTCCTGTGCTGTGATCTTCACCGGTTGTGGCGACTTTCCTGTGGGGCAAATTTAAATCCCAGGAAATTCTCTTCGCTGTTGTTGGCGAGCGTCGATGTACTTAGGGGTGGCAATGGGTCGGGTCGGGTTCGTGTTCCAAAACCCTTAGACCCGGACCTGACTTGTTTAACTAATCGTGTCTAGATCCTAAACCCGTACCCGACTTGTTTAAATAATCGTGTCTAGGTCCTAAACCCGTACCCGACATGCTAATAAACGGGTAGACCCGATAAGATCCGGTAAGACCCGTTTACCACCCGGGTCTATTCAGTTGACCCGATCCGACTCGACCTGACCTGACCCGAAAGACCCGCTGATATTATATATTACAGTATCGGATTGTGGGTAGAACTGACACGACACGACCCGTTGAATACTGAACGGGTCTTTCCTGGTCTACCGTGTCCAGACCCTAAACCCGGACCCGACCCGTTTATTAAAAGGGTCTATCGTGTCGACCCGTTTAGCCCTGACCCAGACCCGCTAACTTTGTGTCGGGTCATGTCTGATCTGCCGTGTCGGGTCCGAAATTGCCAGCCCTAGATGTACTGTATCTGTGGTCCTTTTCGAAAACACTAAATGATTATGAATAAATACAAAGGGGTGGGGCTACTTACAGCTCACGAAAAATATAAGGTAACTATAACTTAAATTTTTTAAAAATATATGATGTTTTCTTCTTTCAGACCTATACTTTTATTGATAGCAACCCACATTTGTCGTCCGTCATTGGCTATGTGCGAGACGCTGCACATGGCGAAGAAAAAGAAGAAAAGGGGAGGGAAAAGAAGGGAAAAAAAAAAGAGGAGACGACGACAAGGGCGGTAGGGAGTCTAGGGACGGCGCGGGCACAATGGTGGTAAAAAAGAGGGTGACCTAAATAGGGTGGTTATCTATGATAAAGAAAGACATGTTGTCTCTAAACGGATGCTGCGTTAGGTATTTCGTGGGCCTTGTAAATAAAATGTTACCTTATCCCATTAATTTTAGTGGCTAATGGATCACAAAATATTTCCCGATTTTAGCAGGTAATTAAGATTCCACAAATTTAGGAAATAATATAAGGAGCAATTTCCGAATAGTGATAAGTGGAGGTTTTTTTTTGCAATTAACGGCAAAGCGTATGCCTACATCGGGCAGACGTCCGCTAGCTCCCGGTTCTTCCGTTTCTCTTCGACTCTTCGCTCTTTGGAGTCTACAGGTAAGCCCCCGTCCCCACCCTGTCGGTTCACACGTGCGACCAGTCCATCCGCAGCTAGAAGCTGTGGCAGAAGTTGAAGGTCGCCCCTCGTCTGGCCCACTCGATCACCGTCCACACGTGCCCCGTCCTCCGCCGGCCCACCCTCCTCCTGTTCCTCCCCCGGCCCAGCCGCCGGCCGCCGCCGTTTTTTCCAGAGTCCGCCTTACTCAGCAGCTCCCACATCACGCGCACGTCCTCGTACTCGCACGTCCTCACCTCCCTGCTCAGCTTCCCCAGACCTGCGGAAACGTCCACAACAAACACGTGAGACCCCGATCGAGCCGATCCGGCAACGGCTGGAGAATCGATCGGAACCGTCCGGCTGACGGACCTTAGCTTCACTCATCTCAGCCGGAGGCCCGTCGATCCAGAGGATTCAGACCCGTGCCGGAGCTCAACAGCGAAAAACTTACCGGTCCTCCGGACGCCTAGTCGGGTGGCGATGCCGATCCAAACGCGCCTCATCGGGAGCATCACCCGATCCAACCACTCCATTCGCGCGTGATTCCTCGGTGGCCGATGAAGTGATCGGCAGCTCTCTCTCTCTCTCTCTCTCTCTCTCTCTCTCTCCGTTCCAGGGGCCTCGGCCATCAAGCTCTCTTAAAAGCCCCTCGTCACGTGACCGGTTGGTGGCGCTGCCGTCGCCTGACCCGTGCGACGACGACGTACGTAGCTTCTAAGATATTGAGATCAGCTGTGGGAATCTGGGATCCAGAATGGCACCGCACAGATATTTTTTTTTCAGAATTTTTCCAAAGTGACCATCAGGTTTGTCCTATTGCTCAAACTAAGTACAGGACCCGAAAATATTATTTTTTTGATCACCTACATGTGCTGATTCAGTGGCACGAGTATTTTATGATTTTTTCTGATCATTTTGTCCTTAACAGTAGTAAAAGAATTGGTCGAGTAATTTTACGTCGGGTTTACATCGATAAAGAGGTTCCGGCGAGATTCTGGCGGTGAAGAGGTTCCGGTGAGGTTATGGCGATGAAAAGGTTCTGATGAGGTTTCGGTGAGGTTCCGGTAGGATTCTGATGATGAAGAGGTTACGACGAAATGTAACGAAAACGTAAACAAAATGTACCCAAACGTAAACAAACGTAAAATTTGCGTTTGGGGCTCTACTGGTTTACATCAGGTTTATGTCGATTTTACGTCGATGAAGAGGTTTCGGCGATGTTCCTACGAGGTTTTGGCAATAAAGAGGTTTCGGTAAGGTTCCGGCGATGAAGAGGTTCCGACGAGATTCCGACAGGGTTCTGAAGAGATTTCGACGAGGTTTCGGCGAAACGTAATGAAAACGTAAACAAAATGTAACCAAACATAAAATTTGCATTTGGGACTCTACTGATTTCACGAAAGAAGATGTGATTCACTACATTAAGTATATTTTTTGTCTGAAATTTTTTTGGTGGTCATAAAAGTAACGTTTTTGGGCTCTATACTTAGTTTGAGCAATACGACAAACCTAGTGGTCAGAATGGGAAAAACCTCTTTTCTTTTTTGTTTGCTATTCAGAGTTACAATCAACCTACTGTGGTATAACTGCACATGTATCGCCCCAGGGCAAGGGTTCGAAACGTGCCTTGACTCAACGTGATTCGAACTGAGGACCTGACCCAAAGATGCAACGTAACATCACCACCTATGCTAATAGTTGGATATGCACAGATATTTGCTCGTGGGTGCTGCTATTTGCCTCCCCGTATTTATAACACCACTAATATCATGCTTATAACCCAATCTGATTTTGATTTTTACTATTGTCATCATTTTGATTAGGGGCAAAGTTTAAAATTTTCATTTTGACCCATATTTCGATACTCTGGATATAAAATTATTTAGACGTGTAAAAATATTATAATTTTATAGACATAATAAAATAATAAATTTTTAATAGAATTTTTTAGTAAAATCCTGGATAGTCATAAACCAAGTATATATGCACGCTTTGGAACACTCAAATATTTGTATCCGATCTAGGAATGTAGAGCTTCATATGACATATGTTCTAAATATTTGAGTCTGTGAGTCTTGTGCAGTCTTGTTTGGTCCCGTTTTGATCTATTTTTTTTAAATATTTTTTATGGATAAAACATTTTTAAAATAAATATTAGTTGATTATTAAAATAATGCTTCAAACGATTTTAAAAATGGAATTAAATCAAAAAAGTTATGCAAGTTTGAAATCGAATAAAACTGAAATGTGAAACACTGTTTTTGTACTAAGTTTGGAAAAAAGGATTTTTATATAGGTACGTTTTTATTCTTTCAAAATTTTCTTTGACGGACCATGATTATCTAGGTGCGCTTATAGTTCTATATCTTGTGGAATTTTTTGAGCTAAAAATGAGTTAATTTAGTTACTTTTTTTAGCATGTGGATTTTTATGAAAACCCTCAAAATTGTTTTCTTCTACTAAAACTGAAAATTTACTTTTCTTATTTACATAAAATAACTTAAAGTAAATAGAGATCATTTGCTTAAATGTTTTTAATGCAAATATGGATGTCAAGCTGAAATCACCTTATCCTAAATCTAGTCCTGTTTTTTCGAAGTGCTGAGTTCTGAAAACTGAAAGATTTCAAGAATATTTTGAAATATTTTCTTATATTTCGAAATATTTTGTGATATTTCAAGAAATATCCTATAGTTTTTCTACCGGTCAAGATTGTATGTGATATTTTGTATCGGGGTCTAAAAAAAAAAATTTCGTGAAATTTTATGAAATATTTCAATTTTTTAATCCTTGATTAGGGGTAATGGATGTTAGGTCCCAAGCAACGAATCGATTTGACTAAAAGGACAATTTCATTTGTTTGTTTACAATAAGTCCGCCAAACCAAAGTAGGCGAAAAGCTGATCATGACCTCTCTTTTCAACACTACAATCATCCCTTTGAATCTGTTTATGATGACAGAATTTTTTAAAATGACAAATATATCCTTGTGCACATCCGTCCTCATCTTGCTAGAACCCCTCCGCCCCCACCCCCTCATGCCTTACCTCTTCCTTTTCCTGTCCCTTCTCACTCGTCGGAACCTGTTCCAACATCGCCCACTCGTCGGAAGCCCCTCCAACCCCTCGTTCCCCTCGTCGAAACTTCCTCTGCCCCACCTCCGTTCCTTACACATTGTCTATTATTTTTCCTCTCCCTCGTCACTCACCGGAACCCCCGGCCTCCAACCCCTCACCCCACTCACTGAAACCCATTCCACCCCACCTCCGCCCCTCATACAATGTCTCTTCCTTTTCCTCTCCGTCATCACTCGTCGGATCCCCTCCTCTTAATTGTTGGAACCCCCTCCTCTTAATTGTTGGAACCCCCTCCGCCCCAACATACGCCCTCCTCTTAATTGTTGGAACCCCCTCCGCCCCAACATACGCCCCTTATCGTGGTTGCTATACTGAAATCACTGTAGCACTGAGTAACATTTGGTATTTGAGTACAATTTGAAATCACTGTAGTAATTACAGTGAATCACTGTAGCTGCTGCAGTGAAACCACTATAGCAACTATCGTGATTTAACATGGTACTCAAATATACAAAATGGTACTCAGAAAATTGAGTATCATTACAAATGATACTAAAAAAACTGAGTATTATTTTATATATCTGAGTATCATTTTAAATCATTGTACCAGCTACATAAAAGTTATCATACGTGGCTGCTACAGTGATTTCATTGTAGTAGCATCAATGATTTGAAATGATACAAAAAAATATTTAATGATACTCAGTGCTACAATGATTTCATTGTAGCAGCCATGGTGAAATCCCTATAGCAGTCAAAGTGGAAATCATTATAGTAGCTATAAGGATTTTACTGTAGCAACTACAATGAAATCATTGTAGTGACTATAGTGATTCCGCTATTGGTGTTGAAACTATGAGGGAGCGACATCTTTGGTTAACAGAGTGATAATTTTATAAATATAACAACTCTCCTGGGCATGTGTATTTTTTTTTCCAACTGTTTTAGATTTATAACATGAGAATCTTTTTGTTTGGACCTACACTTAACGAAATCTTGTTATGTGGACCTATCACTAAGTCTTCCTTTTGAATATTACCCCATATAAGGGTCTACCTCCCCCTCCTTCCCGTTCTGCCCTCCATCGCTGCCGTGTCCTGCTCCCCACTACAATCGCTACGCTGGAGCTGCTGGTTCCATGCACCTCACCGCCGCTGCCTCCTCTCTTCTCCTCCTTTCCTTCTTCCTCCTCCCCCACCCTTCACCTTACCCTCCTCATTCCTTTATACGTGTGGGTTGGGAGCAACCAACATGGTAGATCAGTGACTCCTATGGGACTATCAGAGTGGAGGGTGAATCTGACGGCGACGGTGGCCGAAGTGGGAGGAGGCGACTGTGAGGAGAATTGGACCGGTGCATGACTGCTTCGTTGGTGGAGATGGGGGTGCTTATATCAAAATGCTTGGGATGCATGGGGACACATGCGGTATTTTCTTATTTGTTAAGTTGTGGGTGCTACTAATTTGTGGGGGTGCAAATAGCAGCCCATTTTTTTCATGTGTCGTCGCGGGTTGTGGGGCTGGATTCTTCGGATGTTATCGCCCGTGGTACTTTCTCTTTGTGTGGTCACCGGTTGTGGACCTTGTGGTGCTGGACGATTTGGATGTTGCCACATAAGTGACCCATCGTGCGATCGTACGGTGGGGCTGTTGGTGGGCTCTGTCCAATTGAGTATAAATTTGCACGTGGTCATCGTAAGTCCGTCCGATCGGAGTTAGTACCGAATAACGCGACTTCACGACGAGGAACAAGGGATCGATTCCGGGATCCCGCATAAACTCGAAGCGCAACGTGGCTCATCATCCCATTGATACAGATGGATGGTGGATATCGATGCCAGAGAGGCGATTAACGTCGTTTGCTTTTTCTATGGAACCCGACAACTATGCCGGATCGATGGGTTCATTGATGTGGTCTCGGTGTATAAGCAAGCACAATCGGACGGCTGCCATCGCACCATTGGGTTGTTGGGGGCAGGAACGTGCGATAATTCTAGGACAGTGGAACCATCTACTCACTGACTTTTGTGATGAGGCACAATATATTAGCTCTCGCCCATGCATCTCCATTGGTCTAAAGTTACTGAATATTTAGGGCATCTTTTACTTACCTTTCCAAAAATAAAAAACATTTAGGGCATCTCACTCCACCAGCATGGTTGTAGCTGTGTTTGGCTTTAACTTTTTCGAAACTTATAAGCTTATGATAGTAACCATCTAGATTATCGGGAGCGAGAGAGATGCTCGTAAAACCCCAAATGTTTAAGCAGAATGATGTGGCATCCAATCATAACGTTTCTTTGCTTGACGGTCGGGGTTAAGCATGATTCATCGGTCAGGACTGAGTGCAAAAGACGATTATACGTGATCAAGACAAATCATTCTTGTTAAAAGAAATAGATAAACCCTAAACCCTAAGACATATGTCTACACAACTACGGAAGCGGAAGACTTGAGATCCGAAGAAGCTTCGCCCAAAGCCACGTTAGCATGAAAAATTTTAGAGCCCCAAATAATTATTGTGGAAAACATTAAGGTATCCCAAACCCACATCCTGAGAAGCAAGACGAAAGAAACAACTCAGATTTCAATGATTGAATAGAATATTCCAACTTTAGGATGAGGCATATATAGTTTGTATAATGTGTAGTTCACAACAAGAAAAATGGTTTTTGCCAACGGATTATTTATTTTTCAGCGGTATGTATAATATGGGTTCGTTCCAAAGAAAATAATAATTATTGTCGGCAAAAATCATTTGATTTTTTTATTCCCGACGAGAAAATTATGTTTGTTGGTATAATTATTATTAACAATGCTTTTTATGTGATTCGTCGGTGCAATATTATTTTTTACTGATGGAAACTAAAAATATTATCGATATAATAAATTTTCTAATATATTATTTTTTTGATATTTATTACTGACGATTTATATTTCTATCCGTCGGCAAAAACCATTATATATAACGTTGGACTATTTATTCTCGTCGATAAAATCCTGATAGTTTAACCCTGATCCCCACCCCCTCCAAATAAGAAACTCTAACCCTCACCCTGGCCATCTCCCTCTTCATATTTTTTGGATTTGATCATATCATTATCAAATCCAAAATATAAAAAACTTAGTCCAAAACACAAAGAAGTAATATAAATTAATTGGTCCAAAGTCAAATATGCATTGATCCAATTTGATAATGATTCAATTAGATAAAAAAAAAAGTAAGTCTAAAATACGAAAACCAAATACAAATTGGTCCAAAGTAGAATCTGTTTTGATATAATTCGCTAATAATCTGATCAGATCCAAAAAAACTTAGTCCAAAATATGAAGAAGTAATATAAATTGATCTAAAATCAGATCCGCACCGATCTAATTTGATAATGATCCGATCATATATAAAATAAAAAACTAAGTCTAAAATACAGAAACCTAATGCAAATTAATCCAAAATCGGATCTGTACCGATCCAATTTAATAATAATCCGATCAGATTCAAAATATGGAAAACTTAGTTTAAAACATAAAGAGGTAAATTGGTTCAAAATCAGATCAATACTGAACCAATTTGAAAATAATCCTATCGGATCCAAAAAATAGAAAACTAAGTTTAAAATATGAAAACCTAATGCAAATTGACCCAAAATCGAATTTGTACCCATCCAATTTGATAATGATACGATCAGATCCAAAATACAAAAAACAGAGTAAAAAACACGAAGAAGTAATATAAATAGTCTAAAATTGGATCCGCACCAATCTAATTTGATAATGATCCGATTGTATATAAAAAACGAAAAACTTAGTCACAAATATTAAACCTAATAAAAATTGGTCCAAAATCGAATCTGTATCGATTCGATTTGGTACTGATCCGATTGATCCAAAATACAAAAAACGTAGTGTGAAATATATAAAAATAATATAAATTGGTTCAATATCATATACATACCGATCCAATTTGATAATGATCCAATTGAATCTAAAAAATATAAAACTAAGTCTAAAATACAGAAACCTAATACAAATTGATCCAAAATCAGATTAGTGATTTTTCGACCTAGTAATGATTTGATTGATCTAAAATGGAAAAAGTTAGTCCAAAATACAAATAGGTAAGATAAATTGGTTCGAAATCTGATTCGCACCAATCCAATTAGATAATGATCCCATCGGAAACACGTGGAAATATAACTCTAAAATAAAAAAAACCTAATGCAAGTTGATCCAAAATCAAATTTATATCAATTCGAGATAATGATTCGATTGATCGAAAATATTAAAAACTTAGCCTAAAACATAAAAATTAATATAAATTGATCCAAAATCGGATCTATACCGATTCAATTTGATAATGATCTGATTAAATCCAATTTTCAATGCGTCCTTCAGCGGAAGCCTACTGGTGTGCGCACGACTTTACTTTGTCGTGCGCACGACTGTGCTTGACATACACGAGTTTGACCCAGTCTTGCATAATTTGACTTTTCAGATTTGGCTATTTTGGTGGAATCTCGGGATTAAGCTTGTGTAACCTATTCTCCTGATATATAAAGGAGTCTAGGATTTTGGGGATGAGAGATCTTTTGTATGCATTGAAGAAGAAACTTGAGAGAGGCTTGAAGAGGGCTTTTGGAGAAGAAGGAGGTGTTCTCGCGAAGGGAGTTCATCTTGTTGGAGTTGGGCGTTACTTGATTGTGGATTGTCCGATCGTCTTCACCCGTGGTTTTTCCCGCAAGGGTTTCCACGTAAATCTCTTGATTCTCTCTCTCTCTCTGTGATTGCTTTGTGTTTGTTTCTCTCTTGCTTTGATATTTCTCTATTGTGTGGTGAATTGTTTGTTCCACACCGATTCGTCGGAGAATCGTTCTTATGCAATTGATTTTTGTTGACCCACATGGTCGGAGTGATTTGGTATCGGATCGTTCATCCGATACCATTGGAGGAGGATTCACAACATGTTTAAATAGTAAAATTGCACCGTATAGTGTGGTTCTAAGGTCACCTGGAGCGGTACTGTGTTTCGGAGCAAGAAATCATACTATTTCAATTTTCTTCTTGCAACTGTGGTGTATTGAACCCCGATGCACTGCAAAATAATGTATATTAGCTTATAACCTGGTTACCCTTGGTTTAAAGAAACCTAAAAAAGCTATGTTTAAATTTATGAAGAAATCCAAACCGCTTTGCCGAAACCGTGTCGTGAGGTGCGATGCAGGTTTTTCCAATGACTATGTGGTGAGGTGTTGATTCTTTAAAACTAAATCCGTCGCGGTGCGGTGCGGTTTTGATATGTGGCTTCATAATTATGGTGTGATTTTGATTTTAATAAAAACTGCATCAGAACCGCACCATTGTCATCTTATCATGCACGTATCCACATGAGACCCTATGACATATGCCACCTTCATCTGACCCTATCAATTCACATCCCTCATCCAAGTCCCACTTCATCATCACTAGATTCCCATACTTCTTCAACCGTATCTATATACCGCACCCTTACAACCTCAACTGCAGCTAGCTCTTCATTAAAAACATCACCTTTATGTTCACCCACCTTCAAGATGGGACTGCAAAGCCAAACGTTTTTGTATGTCCACTAAATATTCCATCCATAGCACTTTCCTAGCTGAACTTCCTAATGACCACTGTGTTTAATGCCCTTATTCGTAAGGGTACATAGCTTCTTGCCCGTCCACCTTCATATAGAAGAACTGTTGGATGCTACCCTTCAAAAAAAAAAAGAACTGTTGGATGCTAATGGATATTCAAAATCAAAAGAAAAGCCATCGGGTCAATTGAACATGAAAGGCTCGACTTGTGGCAAAAGGCTATAATCAGCAAAATGACACTGATTATACAAAAACATTTAATCTGGCTGTGAAACCCAACACTTTACGAACTATTTTTGTTCTTGCGACCTCAAAAGTTTGTCCAGTTCAACAATTCAACATGATCAATACTTTACTCCATGGTCATGTAATAGAAGAAGTGTATATGGCTCACCCAGTAGGGGATAGTAGAGTTGGCTAAGCAATTGATGCTTTGGTGAGGAGGTTGTAGGTTCAACTCCTCCTCCCCTCGATTTACCCAGGAGTAAGTGAAGTGTGAATTGCCAAGTGTGTTGGGCTTCACTCCCGGAGGGATTAGTTTGATCTTGAAGTGGGCCATTGCTAGAAAAGGTTTCGGGACACCCAACAATCTAAAAAAGAGAGGTGTATATGGCTCAACCACCTGGCTTCATTGATGAACGATATCCATGACATATTTTCCTTATAAAGAAATCAATCTATGGCCTCAACCAAGCACCACGAGCATGGTTCCACCGGTTATGTTATTTTCTCAAAGAAATCAACTTCATTGGTTCAAAAACCGACATCACTTTTTATCGATCGGCAACATGTGCTCATTATTTACTTACTTGTTTATGTTGATGATATTCTGGTTATGGATAATCAACCTCAAGCACTCTCTCATCTCATTGGTCGGCTGGGATAAGGGTTTGTAATCAAGGACTTGGGCAGTCTTCATTATTTTCTTGGTGGAGCAGCCACAACAAATGCAATGGCCTCCAACTTTAAATTTTTTAAGATGGTGGGTTCACCTATGGTCAAATCCAGAATTATATGGAAGCACAATAGGTACTCTTCAATATGTTACGCTCACTAGACCCGACATCACATTTGCAGTGAATAAAACATGTCAATTTATGCAACGACCAACTAATGCCCATTGGTCGATGGTTAAAAGAATCCTTTAGTATCTCAAGCATACCATATAACTTGGTCTCCACATCTCTAGGTCACATTCTCTGCAACTTGCCCCATTCTATTATGCCGATTGGGTGGGATGTCCTGATGATCACAAATTACGTGGAGGGTACCTTATTTTCTTAGGACCTAGTCTCATCTCTTGGCAATCTCAAAAATATCATATATTTACCCGTTTAAGTACAAAAAGTAAGTATCATGCCCTCGTTTGTGCAGTCGCTGAATTCATATGGCTTGAGTCTTTATTTAAAGAACTTGGCGTATTTTTACAGCGCTCATCTATATTGTGGTATAATAATGTTAGTGTTATATATCTCTCGGTGAATCCAATATTTCATGCATGAACAAAAGCACATAGAAATTGACGTCCATTTTATTCATGAGATAAGGTTGCTAAAAATGATCTTCTAGTATAGCTTATTTCTACCAAAGATTAACTCCTCGATACCTAACCAAGGGCTCGATTTGCTCATATTTGTCCCATACTCAGCATCACATCCATGCCGTTATATTTGCGGGGGACATGTTAAGGAATCATGCATGATGAGGTGTTGTTCAGTTGACTTCAATTGAAGTAGTTGTATATGATAAACTTTATTGTCTAAGTTGTTTTAGGCATAGTCACAAATTAAGTTCTTCGATTTTTTAGAAAATCTATGAATATTCGCACATTAAAGACTTGTTTGGATGTGTGTGTGTATATATGACGTGTGTAAAGAAACAAATGTTCATAGTTGTACTTGTTTATCTGTTTATGTCATTTGTACATATTTGTGCATGAGTTTATGCCCCCAGTGGGGACCATATGTGCAATTAAGTGATGGTTTTCTATTTGTTAATGGGGTGAGACAAATTCTCAAAAGACCAGCTAGCGACACATTTGAACGTGTACAACCTGCTACACATCTAGAAAAGCAATAACCAAATATAAAATTTTGTTTCTATCTGTGCAAATAAAAATACATCTCTATTTGTCCAGAATCCAAACAATACCTAAGGATCTACCAAATAAACAGGTTTTTAATCTTCTGACCACCAGTTCTCCAAATAATCTCGAATAATTCAAAAAATTATCATATAATCTCAAAAAACTATAAATAAATTTTTCAAAACACAAGAAAATCATAAAATCTTCAAATAATCCTGAAATTCTAAATAATATTGAAAAAACTTTCAAAACTTTCTATTTTTCTTCTTCTGAATCTATCTCAAATTTGTCAGAGGTGAACCGAATTGATTCACCACCAAATTAGTGCCGAATCTGAACTTTGTCACAATGGTTTTAGGTGATAAACTGCATCCCTGCAAAGCAGGAATCACGTATGTTAAATACCCATTATAGTGGGACTTATATTGATCATCATCAATGAGAAAACAAATGCACCCTCCAATTTTCTTTAATGTGTAAGATTATGACAGTTTTAGGGGTTCATATGTAATTATAATATTTACAGAGGTTTACTATCGTCTTGGAATGGGATCCGCGCAAAAGGCAATCCACTGGGTGGCGACTGCTGCGATCGTTTCCTGCTCGACGAAAGATATCGAAAGTTGAGAACTATAAATGGAGATCTGAATGAACGAATGAAAGATGCCCCCAATCGCCTCATCCTCCTCGCCTTCGTTCTAGCGGGCGCGCTTTTGGCCCTGCGCTTGCCGGCGCCGACGCCGGCGCCGCCTTCTTATCCTCCCCCGCCCGCACCTCCTCTGCTTCCCGGACCTCCTCAGCCGCCCGCCTCTAATAGGAGCGTTCTTCTATGCCCTTCGATACCTAGATCCGGCAGCAGCATCCTGATCCGCGATATCTCAGGGGCCGGCCCCGCCCCCGTCGCCGCCGCCATGTCCAAGTCCCGGGTCTACACCGATGTCAACGTCCTCCGCCCCAAGGAGTACTGGGACTACGAGTCTCTCACCGTCCAGTGGGGGTACGATCCAAACCCTAAACCTAGCTGTAATCTTAATTCTCCCCTTCTTCTTCTTCTCCTTTTTTTCCTGTTTATACTTGATGATTGTGCATCTGTTGTTTAATTTTGTTTGATTTGAACTTCGGAATTTGTTATTCCAAAGCTCTGCATCCATTTTGATCTTTTTGAAGCCCTTTTTTGTGTCTTGGGTTTTAAGACATTTTTTTCCCCAACTAATAGTGCAGAATAACCCTCTGAGTGAGAGCTGTAGTTCTAAGAGAGATTCTCTTGTACGAGTCT
This sequence comes from Chamaelirium japonicum, assembly GCA_947650365.1. NCBI lineage: Eukaryota > Viridiplantae > Streptophyta > Magnoliopsida > Liliales > Melanthiaceae > Chamaelirium > Chamaelirium japonicum. Next base: position 116,169,504 of record OX393550.1, read on the forward strand.
AGTGACCCCATGGATTACCTTTAAGCTTAGAAGTCTAAGTATGAACATTCAGGCTATACATTATATGGGAATCTGATGAAATAAATCTCCCACCTTCAATAAGGACCTCATTAGCTTGGAGATTGCTTGTTTACAAAGTCGGAACGGATTTCAACTATGCGAACATGCGAAGGATTTGATGCGTCTCATTTGCTTTCTTGATTTAGACATGGAGAAAGCACAACTCTCTGCCTGACTTGACGGTTTGTTTAATGGCTGAGAAAATTGGAGGATAGTGATTTAGTGAGCGACATGAGATGGAAGACCGGATATAGTTTATGAAAGTGCCACAGTCAAAGCACACAATGGCCAAGTGGGGATGAGTGAAGAGATGATTAAAATATGTCAACTCACATTCAATTTATTAGTTTTCTGCATTATAATTTGCTTTCCCGTTTTTTGTCAAATATTTATTTCAAACTTATGAGTGTTGTTTGCTCCTTTCTTGCTTTTCTGTAGCTCCCCCCACGGCCTTGCCCTGACACGACAACCGGTGTAATCAAGGATTTCAGGTATTAGAGTTGAGTCATGCTGATTGGGTGTTGTAAGATATTGTTTAACTAGTGAATGCCCGTGCCGATTGGCACGGGTGCTTTCGGCGTGACCCCCCTCCCTCCCCTCTCTCTCCTTTTGGCTTTTGTAGCGTGTTTTTTACTCAAGTTGTGCTCCATAGTGACCCACTTTGGTAGGAGATGGTGATGTAGAACGAACATGGAGGGTCCTACTAATAGCATGAGTTCTCTAAGTGAAGATTTTGAGTTTGGGATGGTGCTGATTTTCAGGACCGTAGAGGAGTTTTTTAGTCTTTTCACCGTGTCCAGTTTTCCTATTATAGACGAAATTTGGTAGGCATGCAGGACTAGATGTTAAGAAGGTTTGGTCAAAATTTTGTGATGATCGATTCCGTTGGATTGGGAGATATCAAGAATTTTCAAATCTGGATTGCACAACCTAGATTTGGAATTCGATCAAATTGGTTTTCAATTCGGCCGTAACTTTTCGGGCCTTTTGCGTGTGAAGGTGTAGGTTTTATGGGGGAATGAGCATTGATCAAATTTGGTTGAATTCGGATAAGTTTTGATGGGGTTTTGAGGATTTAAGGAAACTTGGTTTCATAGAAAAGTAGGCAAGGGTTAATTGTTTTACGACAATGTTTTATGTTCAGTTGTAGGGTGTTTGTAGCTTTTCAGTATAATACATCTATGGAGGCTGATGGTTTGCAATTGGTTTAGTTTTGTTGATGCTATGATTGATGGAAACAACAAGAAAAAAGAAAAAAGACGAGAAGAAAGAGATATGTGAGGCCCCACGCCCCTCCGAAATCACACAGGATCTCAACCTTGCACCGATGATATTCGAATCACAAAAAAACGGAGATCAAATTCAACAAACTTCTATAAAAAAAAATCAAAATAGCACATTGATTTTTTTTATTAATATCCAATGAACTACTTACATGAGAGGACTAGGCCCCTTAAATAGATTACAAAAGTTATTGGTTTCCTAAGAAATTAGGATTCTCAACATGAAATTTGTCACCCCCATTACATGGGCATATTAGGACTCCCAAGTAAAATCTGAAATCAATTATAACCGACTTAAAAACATCTCTAACTTAATATACTACTAAACTAGGACTCTACTAAACATGATCCTACTAATATGACTTCTAAACCCACTTTAAAAAATAACCAAAGTAATCCAAAAAATATATTAATTTATGACGTGCTTGAAAATCCGCACGAAGGATGATTTGTTCCGATAAACGGGGCACACGTCTTCGGCTCTGCATCATACACTTCCGTTGCATAGGAACTTGTCCCAAGTTCAATGGAAACGTACCAAGAACAACAATCATTAGGAACACCAGAGTCATCGCACGAGCATCGCATCAGAACCAAGAGTTGGTGGTGGAGACCCAATAGTGGATGTCGTGTTGCAAGACAATCATCTCATGAGTCCCACACGAAGTGTCTGTTGCAATGTACAATCTCTCTTTCTATAGGTGGTTGGAACAGGAAGATGATTTTGTTCTATTTAACTTAGTTAGCAAGAGAGTCATCATTGAAGTTTGATATTTCACATGTTTCTACAAATTGATTAGTTGATATCTTTTAGTTATATTATTGATGGAAATCCATTATACTTTTCTCACATTATTAAAATCCTTCCCTTTTAATTCAGTGATCAGGATAATTATGAGGTTGTTCGGAAAGTCGGGAGAGGGAAATACAGTGAGGTCTTTGAAGGCATAAATGTATCAAACAACGAGCGTTGTGTCATCAAAATTCTTAAGCCTGTGAAGAAAAAGAAGGTATTGATATATTTTAATATCGAGTCTAGTAACAGATTGTCCTTTTTTTATTCTATTATAGCTGTCTGAAAAAAATTTGGCATTATACAAGTACGATTTGCATGGTGTGACATGGATGTTGTTGTGGAACTTCAATGTCCATCAGTTGCAAGGGTTGTAAATCAAAATAAGGACTCTTGCTTTTACATTATTCTTTCAGTGAATAAATGGTGGTGTTACTTTTAATACCATCAATGAACTTTAAATTTCAATTACATGTTGGAGAAGTAAGGAATATACCTACATAATGGAAAGATAATTTAGTAAATCTTTTAGTTAATTGACGACTATTATCCTCCATAGAATACATTCATTGCACAAGTCGACCCGTATAAATATAAATGACATACTAAAATTGTATTGATACAAGAAATGAAGTGAATGAAAGTGCTAATAGAGCACCGCCTTCCGAAAAGTACCTTCAGACATCAACAACCATCACTTGGTAATTGGTTTATGATCTACTGTCAAAGATATTTCTGTAATTCCTTTGGTTGTGTTGCAATTCTGAGAAGTACGATCTATGCTATGTTAATCTGAAGATCTGAACCATTTAGATGATGGATTGTTTCTTTGATCAACTACTTGAAAAAAGCATGATCATTAGAAACATTATAGCCACCAGATCAACTTGAGAATTTCTATAAATAATTTCACCAGGTGGATTATATATTTTGATACCATATCCATTATATCATGCAGTTACATGGTAAGCAGATTGGTGTTTAAATTTATTGATTATGGTACAACTAAGATGATAAGTACGTGGGGGGTGGGGGGGAAGACAGTTTCCTATTCTCAATGACTCCATTCTCTTCAATGTCCTTTTCTGGCTATGAACCTTGAATACATAGTGCCTTGTTATCTTTGTAATTGGGGAGAGAGAATACATATCTGGGGGGATAAGTACAGTGAAGAGGATCAGGAACTCTATTTTGCGAGTTGGTTTGCATATCATCTCATCAATTGATGTCTTTCTTTCTTTTACTTTTGATCCATTTCACATCCTTAAAGATGTACTGAATCCTACAATCTTTTTGCAAGTGGGCTCTGTCCTCATGCATGCATGCCATATGAATCGAGCGCTTAGAATAGGTACACTTCTTTTTCTTTTTATACCCCCATGATCCCATCCCCTTCTCCTTCCTCAAATATATATGTTCATTAATCATCATTCATTCTGCCACTAGTCTAATAATTCCTTAAGACACAAGGCAGCTTAGCTTATGGCAAGTGAAAAAAAGCATATAGTTCTGCATCTAATGTATAAATGCCCTTCATGTTGAACATGAGTTTGCTCTGTTAGGTTCCAGTATGTCACATTTTGAATTTTGATGCTTAATTCTTATTATAGGATAATAAAAAAATGCTAAAAGCAAGATAGCTACATGTTTTATTTTGAAGTAAAAGAGAGGGTGAGAAGTTAAAAGAAAAATTGTGTGAAAGGAGTACTTATTTTCTTCTTTAGGTGTGTTTGGTGTTGGTTAAAAAGTCCTATGACTTTAAAGCAGGAAAATGCTTTTTGTTGAAGTTTGTGTACGGTAGTTGTGGTTAGAAGTGCTTGTCAAATAAGAATATGTCAAAAAGTTGTCTTTGGAAGAAGCTTGAAAAGTTACATTTTGGTTATACCCTTGTGGATCCATTGGAATATGGTGTGTTAGCAGAGTCAACCAAGGCCCAAGTCTGTCTGAGGTTACCTACACTTTTCCATTTTACTAGTGTTATCCTGCTTTAGTAAGATATTAGATATAGAGGTGTCACAATTCTGTGTTTTGACTTGACACTGAGCACCGTGTCATATGAGGATTCGATTATTTTGTTGATAAGTTGATGCAGTTTGCATGATGAAGAAAGAAGGGATAAAAGAAAAGAATAAAACAATGTTCTGCAAGAGTTTTGGGCCTATAGGGAGCATCTGGGTCTTCAAAAGACAAGAGGAGCCGTAGGCCATAGCCACCATTCATACGGACTACAACTTTCCAGTGTCCAGACCTGTCATTGGGCCAAATCAGCTGGTCAGACCCCTTCTTTTGGCAAACCTAGTCCCCTAGCCCTTGTTTGGAGCCAACAACGTGTTGGTGCATGTTTGACTCAAAAAAGGCACTTGATTGGGATCAAACAGGACAGTTGGTGTCTTGTTTGACTCAAACAAGGAGTTTGGGCCACTGTTTGAGAGGTCCAGTTGACTGGCCCTTCCCTCAAATCCCGACAGCCATCCATGCTTCTAGAACAATCGATCTCTCATCCCTTGGTGATTTGTATCACCTAGTCCTCTTTCAATTTTGGATTATTATACCCCTCAGGACCTAATCCCTTAAAAGACAGGATAGGACTACTTTTACTAGTTGAAGACGCATGTAGTGTATAATTAGAGCCTCAAATTCCCATAGTTTAGTTATTGAATTTGTAAGGTTTCTTTTAATTGCTATTGCATTTTACCTTTGTGAGATCCCTTGGTCCCCAAGGTGCGACATCATGGTTCATCTTGGTGGGGTGTGGGACGCTCTGATGCGGTGAGAAGTGTGACGCAACCACTACTTCTCTTTCATTTTATCTATGTTTTATCTTCATTCGTACACTTGCTAGTTGTCTTTTATATTTTCCTATTCTTTTTTCACCAGAACATAAATTGCAATTCTAGATCTGACACCTATAGCTGGCCCTAAGCCTCTTTCTTCATAATTTATGCTACAAGAATTTTTGACAACAAGATGTAGTCTAAATCCTTCTCTTATTAAAGATCCTTTTGTATACCCACTGTGGGCACCGAAATTAGTCCACGGGTCGAACCCGACCCGCACACGTGAAATTGGCCCACACACAACGGCCCGCATGCAAACATGGCTCGCACACAACGGCCCACATGCGACACAACGGCCCGCATGCAAACTTGGCCCGCACACAACGGCCCACATGCGAAACTCGGCCCGCATGCAAACTCGGCCCGCATGCAAATTCGGCCTGCACACAACGGTCTGCATGCGGACACGACCCGCGTACAACGGCCCGCATATGGAACGGACCTGACTCATCACAAATGGGCCCCACCGGACCCGCAAATCGAACACGAAAAGGGGGCCCACCGGCCCCCCTTTTTGAAAACCGTGCCCCCTCCCCATGGGGAGGTGTGGCCGGTCATGAGGGAAAGAAAATAAAAAAAAAGGAAAAAGAAAAGAAAAAGAAAATAAAAATCATAACCGCTTCGATGCGGGGGGAGGTGGCATGGACGTCTACACAACCGTAGATCCGCGGCGATTCCTCGATCTGACGGACAAGATATCGTCGTGTCGCCATGCAATCGGAAGGTGCAAAGATGACGATGTATCTTCAAAGATCAAGTCACATCTTGCCCATAACCATCCCCACCAAAAAGGAAGGGATCAAGGTTGTTCCCCCCAAATAAGGGGAGAGATATGGGATACAACCAAAAGATTGCAGCCATATCTCTCCCAACTTCCTCCATTTGCCTATAAATAGAAGGGGTAGGAGAAGGCATCAAGGGTCGAAGGCTGAAGTCGAAAGGGCTCTGCAAAAAGGAGCTCCAACGCTTGAAGACCGAAGGCTTCACGAGGCATGGCAAGCGCGTCCTACGGGAACACTTAGCCCATCAAGTCCTCATCAATGTGAAGACCTTGCACTCGAAGATCAACCTTCGACTCCTCGCACGAAGAAGAAAGCCCGGAGAAGAAGACCCGGAGTCGTCGTCACCCCGACTTCTCCAACGATCTTCATCAACTCCGAAGACGCCATAAGTAAAAGCCGGAGAAGAAGATCAAAGCCGACAACACCCGTCGTTTTCAACAAAGGCGTCGACTCCTCCTACGAAGAAGAAAGCCTGGAGAAGAAGGCCTGAAGCCGGTGCTACCCCTGCCGTCTTCATCAACAAAAGCCGACGTTACAACCGTCGCACGGAGACCGGTGCTACCCCCGCCGTCTTCATCAACAAAAGCCGACGCTACAACCGTCGCACGGAGATCGGTGCTACCCCCGCCATCTTTAAAAGAAACCTTCAACTCCGATCACACCAAAGAAGCTCGGATAAGAAGAGAAGCCAAGCCGACGCCACAACCGTCGAGGAAGCCGGAAGAAATAAAAAAAAAGCCTTAAAGAAGTAGCCATCGCCGTTCGAGAAGAAGATCGAGCCAAAGCCAAAGCCAAAGCTAACGCAAGAAGCCGAAGCAAAAGCACCGGTAAAGCCCGCGCCAAAGCAACGCACGTGCCAAATGCCAAGCAACTACGTCGGTCACGAGTAAAGCACCGCACGTTCTAGCTGATACGACGTGAAGTCCGGAAGAACTAAAGCATCGCAAGCCTCCACCAGTCTACGTTCATGCGCAAGCGCCAAAGCAAAGCAAAAGCCAGAGCCACGCCAAAGCAAAGCCAAAGCCAAAGCAGACGCCAAAAGCACGATCGACGCCGCGAATCGACGATCAAGGACGCCGAGGTCTAGCAAGGATCGAGGAAGGCACGAAGTCTGAGGAACGAAGCCAAAAACCCCCCTAGCCGAGAAAGCGCGAAGCACGGACGGGACCAAAGCAACGGCCGATACTCCTTAGCCTCTCAAGAAACCCTCACCCTGTAAAGACCTCTGTCCTGGGCAACCACTTCAGAGCTCTCGCACGAATACCACGTGGAGACGCGGATCAAAGGGACCCTCTAGAGGATCTCTCCCACAATCTCCTGATCAAATATTTGCTGCACCCGGCTCATCACCCCCGAGTCCCGGCCTGTGTTTGCAATAAAGACGACCCGGATCTTTTTCTGCGCATACACCCACACACGTACTAACTTGCATGACATCAAGTAGTTTGGGATTCCGAGCACTGTCTATGTTCAAAGTCTGATCAATCACTGAATAGATCACCTGTTTTCGAAGAAATCACAATCCACTCAAATCCCTTGGAACCCCACTTTTCATGAAATCCTAGGTCTCCTGCAAGAACTATTCATATGAAGTGAGTCTTGTCAAGACATTGCCTATGCGATATTATGGAGCAAATGCCTAGACGATTACCTAGGTGATGTCAAAATGAATGATGTTGATACTTGATAGGTGAATCTTTTTTTGATAGTTGATAGTGTTAATCTTTTAATATGGAAAAATTATCAAGTTTAAAGCACTACCTTAATTGTTATATATTAGGTTAAGCTTGCAGCTATATTTATATCCATTCATGTAATATTTATATATATTCACCTGGGTCGTGCCTAGTCGTCTTGATTACCTTGTATAAGATATGGGAGTGTAGACTAGTAGATAAGCTGATCATAGTCATGTTAAGGGTTTTATCTAGCAGAATATTTTCGTAATGTTAGGCGATACTTGTATTTTTTCGCTCTCTTCTGATTAGATTAGATTGATGTAGTCCGTTAAAAAAAAGTTGGGATTAGTTTAACTTTTTTTTTCGGGGTTTGTTTTGGAGCAATAATTTTGTGTCTTATTTCTTTAGAGTCTTTAGGGTAGCCTTATAGATTTTAAGGTGTCTTTTGTAAGATGTAGGGATTATTGGTTACATGGGATAAGTGGAAAAAATGCCTTCCACTATTTGGGTAGTATACTTTTTTTGTAATTTTTTTAGGATTACAAGGGCCAAATGGTGCTTCTCAGTAAAAAAGGTGATTTGCATCCCCCCCCCCCCCCCCCCCCCCCCCCCCCACAACAACACACACTCACACACACACTTTCTTTCGCAAGAGAAGAACATGAAACAACTATGTTCCTCTTTAGGTTAGTCTTATAGATTTTAAGGTGTCTTTTGTAAGATGTAGGGATTATTGGTTACATGAGATAAATGGATAGAATGCCAACCACTAGTTGGGTGGTATGCTTTTTTTCTTTAGGATTACAAGGGCCGGTTGGTTATGATGGAATTCAAAATCCCAAATTTTTAGGGATTACATGGTGTTTTCCAATAAAAAAGGTGATCTACTTGGGGTCATAGAGAGAAGGACCTGCCTCCCACGTTTTCCCCCAGGGCCCCACCCATCCTTGGTTAATCAATGCCACACGCGAAGCACGCACCTAGGACGACCCACTAGCGCCTCACATGCCTTACATGTGCTTCATAGGCTCACGTGATGCGACAAGGTTTTACATGTCGTTTTCGGTGTCCATGTCGGTCGGCCAAAAAAAGAAATTTTTTCATTTTTCGGTAATTTGTCGATGGAAAAATTGTAAAATGGAAAGACAAATTTCAGTGGAAATATTTCGTTTTTCGATCAAATTTCGGTGTTTTTCGTTGAAAATTTCTCTTTTTTTGCTCATATTTCGATTTTGTTTGTTTGATATGGAAAATATGAAATATTTAAGCAAAACTTCAGGATAACCTTTCTGTTACATAAATATGCATATCTACTTATCTAGAACTTTAGATTTATATTTAAAATTTTAAACCACTTAATGAATTACAAATTAGAATGCCATACAAAATCTCAAAGCACTCAAAGTCTGAAACTGAAAGTAGAATCCATAACCATAGAATAGACAACGATTGTAGAATAGTTGTACAAACTACAAAGTATAAACATAGTGCTAGAATGCTCAAGTTCCATACAAAATACAAGCATAATGATACAAGTATACAACTGCAAACTATTAATACAAGCAAGCATACAATTTATACAATGCTACCAACCCAAAAAATTATATTTTATTCACAAAGGAAGACAACAGTTGGGAATGCCAGCTTTTCCATCAAAATCCAACAAACCGACAAATGTCGGTGATGTCACCGACAAGAGCCCGACAAATGAAATAATTGTACAGTCACATGTTCTTTTTAGTGTTTTCGCTGACATCATTGACAAATTACCAACATTTGTCGACATCCATCGACAATGTCGACCGACAAATTGTAATGTCGACAATTCATACTTTTTTTTATGTCGGAGTCTCCAAATACCGACACATGTCGGTGATTTTGACCGACATTTGTCAAAATTTGATTCTATGGCTGCGAGATGCTATGCTCCATATGCTTTTTAAACCACTAGATTGGGCATTTTGAGTGTTCTTAGGTGTTTGATAGACTAACACCTCCTTAGTCAAATGAGCCATTCTTCAGAGACTGGTTTACATCAGAGATTCTGTTGCATTTTATTGGCGGTTTTTATTAATTCTAACATCAGATAATAGTCTTCTATTTTTTAATAGCTCATTGACCATTTGTTTTATTATTATTATTATATTTAGCAAATATTCTCTCACGCGCAAACTATTTATTGCCATTTCTGCAGATAAAAAGGGAGATTAAAATACTTCAGAACCTTTGTGGGGGTCCAAATATTGTGAAGCTGCTTGATATTGTTAGAGATCAGCACTCAAAGACTCCTAGCTTGATATTTGAATATGTAAATAGTACTGATTTCAAAATACTATATCCGACGCTGACAGACTATGACATTCGCTATTACATTTATGAGCTTCTCAAGGTATTTTTATGACCAACTTCTTTTTGGTTGCCTATTTCTGAATATACTTGTTTCCATTGACAAGCATTCACATATACAAGAATGATGTTAATATGCAAAATTTATATTAGTCAAACAAGCCAGCATAAAAAGGCAACTGGAATTGAAAGTAGGTCTTTTTTTTTATGAACTTGTTCATTAGTCATTTTTATTTTAAAATATTAATTTGGATCCATTCACAACTATAAGTAGATGGATGAGGCAACAATTTGCGTCGTCCACCCAAAACAATGAAGGAATATGGATGTCTGCCTTTTATTATGTTAGTATTGCGTTGGATAAGGTATGAGCGCTGCAATTGTATTGGCAATGGGATTGATACAATTTTTTTTTATATTCTTGTATGCAATGAATTCTGATATTAGAGGAAAGAAGCAACATAATTCTAATTCTAATTTTATATCTTACCTACAAAAAATAGATAATCAAATATCCAAAGTTATCGAGATAGTGGAACAAATTGAAGAAAGTTTTTTTTTAATGCCGTTTGTTGACAAAAGTCTGATGTATGAGGTTTCATAAAAGCTTCTATGTGCGAAAATTTGCAATAGTGAGGTTTTGTAAATGAATTTATTTGCAAGCTTGTATGCCTTGTATGAGCCTCATCTTGGATCTCATACATTCCAAATTCATAGTGCACTTAGTTTGGTAAGCTTATCCTCATCCACGTGTAATCCTAGATTACCCAGTAGTGTTTAGGGGTGGCAATGGGTCGGGTCGTGTCGGGTTCGTGTCGTGTCTAGTCGGGTTCGTGTCCAAAACCCCCAGACCCACCCGTTTAACTAATCGTGTCTAGATCCTAAACCCGTACCCGACTCGTTAATAAACGGGTAGACCCGATAAAGACCCGTTTATCACCCGGGACTATTCAGTTGACCCGATCCGACCCAATCCGACTCGACCCGACCTGACCCAAAAGACCTGCTGGTATTATATATTATAGTATCGGATTGTGGGTAGACCCGACCCGACCCGATCCGACACGACCCGTTGAATACTAAACGGGTCTTCCCGGGTCTACCGTGTCCAGACCCTAAACCCGGACCCGACCCGTTTATTAAACGGGTCTATCGTGTCGACCCGTTTACGACCCGAACCCGTTTAGCCCTGACCCAGACCCGCTAACTTCGTGTCGGGTTGTGTCGGTGACTCGGGTCTTCTATGTCAGGTCCGAAATTGCCAGCCCTAGTAGTGTTCATATGTGTTTTGATGGACCATTAATCATTATAGAAAGACGTACTTACTGCTATCCTTACTCTACAGGTAACTAGGTAATGTAGTGAAGTCTAGAGTGCTTCAAATTCAGAGTTTCATATAATTCGACTACATTCTACTTTTAAAGAACCATGATAAGTAATCAATGTATTGACTTATTACTGTATAATCTCATAGCCTATGAAAACTTCACTACTGTCTCTTGATCTTCTCTACTAAAGTATTCAAGAAACTAGTTAACACACAATCTTCTGAAGATTTATATACGTCCTGACTTATTGCCAACAACCCTTATTGGGGCTTGGAGTTCACCAAATATCATTTCCCAAACTGGCACTTCTTTTTAGTGTCCAGGGGATTTAGCACTTGGTTGGCGTAGGAAATTGGGTAAGAACCATAAAATATTGGCCTGTTAAGGGGGGCAAGATGATGTTGGCTTTGTGAAATCCCACAAGATAAAGTTTGGTTTGTCGCTGTGGATTTTACCTGGATTGAAACCATTCTGATTTGTGTCATGGAGGAGCTTGTGTTGTAGGAGAACAAATGTATAGAAATTTCTAGTTTAGCAATCATAGAAAGGGCACTAGTCATTGTGGGGCTGTCTTTTGAGACATTTACGAAATGACGAGGTACCTTTGATAGCACATTCAGAAGAGTTGATGGGTTTGATACCTTCATCAACAATGGCCACATTAATTCTAGTTCAGCTTTCCTTTTATATGGTGGATTTATTTCTTCCATATGGACTTCATCAACCATGCACACATCTTCCTTCTTGAATCTTGATCATAAAAATAATATTTGGAAATTTAAAATGGGAAGTTAAATTAATCTAATCAGAATATTATGGAAGGGAAATGAATCACCTTGATGATCCTTAATTCAATAGATTTGGTGGGCTTTAACTGCTTTTCTGTGACGTCTCACTTGATTCATTGAGTGCTCTACTATTGTAAGGTCTACGACTCTACATGACCTTCTCTCATTACTCATGCATACTCTACATGACCTTCTCTCATAAGTCATGCATGAAGTCCTCACAATCTTGTGGCATATTAGGTGGGTAAGAAATAAAGTAACCTTTTGAGGATCAAGAGCGGGACATGTATGTCCTATTTGAATGTGTGAGCTGCATTCATTTCTTGTCTCTCTGTCGCCCCAATTTTAGGTTTCATCCCACTATAGAGATTAGCTAATTTTGGCATAAGATTAATTCATTAGAATTGAGGATTGACAACTTGATCTTCTTTTTCGTTTCTTCTACTGCCTTGTCACTTTGGATAGAAGACGCTTTTGATCAAATCTCTTTATGCTTCAATGCATTTTAGCATCTTGTTTGTTTTAGTAAGTAAAAACGGAATGTTGGAGAGGCGTCGAAGCATTCTCTTAGCCTCCCTGCGTGCTTGAATTGGTTCAATGACGGAGATGCCAATGCTTAAGTCACAATGTCCTATATGATGCCAAAAGCTGCCTCAATAAACTCCGTACCTAGAAAACTGATAATTTGTCAATTGCTGTATGGCCAATACCGATTGAGGCTCGTCCACCCCTTGACTATCTTGGTTCCCTTTCTCCATCATGGGAGGTATAGAAGAAGAAATTGAGAGGTCTTTGTGGACCAAAGCTAGTAGTAACAAGGGCATGCATCTTTTGGAATGAAAACAACTATGCTATGAAGTTGGTCAAGGAGGTTTGGGAAGCCGGAAGGTCAGTAGCTTACACAAAGCTTTTATAGACAGAGCTATTATTGGACCACACCAACTTGTAGGCCAGTTAATGCAAGATTAATTTAAACTTGGATAGGATCAAAAGGAAGTTAATATCCCCTAGACTCCTAGAGTATGACGTATTATGGAACGTTGGGAGAAATTGAAGTTCACTATTGGTCATGAATCGGAATTTCATAATCGCCTGATCAAGGTTTTTTGCTCATGAACATCCCTAAAGCTTGTATAAATGGGAACATTGCAAATTTGAGCTCCCATAAAAAGAAATGGGACTTGCAAAAGCTAATTTTATTTAATGAAGATATGTCGATCAAGATTGTCAAAATCTTTCTCATATGTTTGTTGGGGTGACAGAAAAGTAAACGATCTACAATAAAAGAAGCTTACATGTTCATTGAAAGTAAAAACTGTGGTGAGAAATGGGGAAAGAATTGGAAGTGGAACTACTTCTCAGCGGTTCCTATAATCATTGTTTTACCTGACAGCTCGACTCGACTCAACTCAAAAGCTTACCGAGTAGAGTATACTCGGAAATTTGGTAAAAACTTGACCGAGTAACGACCTGAAGCTCTATACATAAAGTATGTTAATAATATTTATTATTCACATGTATATAGCATAAATTTGAATAGTATTGATAATATACATAATATTGGAATTTTTATATACATATATAAATAGATTGATTGAAAATATGACTCAAGTGGGTTTTGAAATGAGTCAACCAAGTATTGGGCCGAGTTAAATGAGTCGTGGACCGAGTCAACCGAGTTTGGGCCAAGTTGTTACCAGGCCGAATCGATGGGCGAGTCAACTTGAATCCCATCTGAGTCGAGTCGACTCGGCCAAGTTTCGAGTCCCCTCATCGAGTTTTAAAATAGTGATAATATGAGCGTTAAAAATGTGTTCTTTGAAGAATGTGTATTAAAATGCAGGAAGAATTTCATATTTCCATCAACATCATAGTTTCTGTCTTGCTAGTTTACTTGATGGAAATCCCATCATCAGTTGTATATCTGAAATTGATTCCTTTGTCGTCTTGATGCCCAAGTCATGCTCTTTTCCCAAGCAACGGATCCTATTATTTTTTGAGTTTGTTAGCCGTTGACATAGATACTAATTTGGGGATTTATGGTTAATTTAAGACGCAAGATACTTAACAGGCAATTTCTGTTTGCATCCATGTGCGGTGTAAGAATTGGTGCTACATGTTTGACTTAGAGCCCCATTATATAATTTTTGTTTTTCAATTTGAAGTTACTGGCTATATATATCAAATGATAATTGGCCTAAAAGAAGGGAAAACTTCTTACTATTTTCATTGAGGCCATATCCTAGTAGTCCCAACAATTCATATAAAAATTTGTGTGATACTTGGACATTTCCTTCAATTTAATTTACTTCTACTTCCTAGCATAGTTACCAAGTCAGAAGTCGGGAAACAATCGATCAAGGGAGAAGTCGGAAAAATCGGGCAAAAAGTCGGGAAAGTCGGGAAACAAATGGTAGAATCTGAAAATATATTTATATATAGATGATCCAACAGGTTTTTTGAGTAGTACATGACATAATTAAAACATGATTAATCTGGATTAAAACGTATAAATCAGGATTAAAACGTTAAAATCATGATTTTTTTTTTCATAAAATCATGACTTTTTCAAAAATCGGGAAAGAGTCGCATAGCAAACGTTTACTGAATAAGTCACGCTTTAATCATGACTTATTTAAAAAATTAGAGTTTTTGGTAACATAGTTTCCGAGTGCTTGCTTAGTTTGTTGGCCAAATCATCAGAGGTCTCGAGCGTTCGTCTTAACCTGAACATAGTCGTCCGAACCGGTTCATATTTTCACCAAACCGATCCCCTCCCCAAACCCGAATGCCCCAGTTCTGATTCGGTTCTACCAATCGACTGGATCTGATCTAAACAGATTGAATTAGTCCCGATTTGGCCGAATTAAGCCCGAATTGACTGAATCAGGCCTCAATTACATGAATTGGATGAATCGGACCCAAATCAATAGGGCAAGACCCAAGTTAGCCGACTCAGATGTGAGTTTCTGATTTTAGTACTTTTTTCCATAATGGTCAAACCGATCATGTCAAACCCGGGTCGCCCGACCCGGTTCTTTTTTTTTTGCTCGGTCCGCAGCCTGCCTAAATTCTCAAACCTTGCAGACCACCTTCTAAGCAATATTGTTTGTTAACCAAAAGGTATTGACATGCAGAGAATTTATTTCCTAATTACCTTGAGATAATGGAAGGAAATCTCAAGCAAGATGTTTTTGCTCTTCTTTGTCTCTGCTATTTTACTTAAACCTGCACATCATACAATTTCTGTCCTTTCCCATTTCATATTGTGACTATACTGGCTGCAGCCTGGAGGATTTGTGTATTAGGAAGCTATTGGGATTGTAGATTGTTACATGTCATGCTGTTGTACTTTTCTGTTTCTGCAGGCTCTAGATTATTGCCATTCACAAGGAATTATGCATCGCGATGTCAAGCCTCACAATGTTATGATAGATCATGAGCTTCGAAAACTCCGCTTGATAGACTGGGGACTTGCTGAGTTTTACCATCCTGGCAAGGAGTATAATGTTCGTGTTGCTTCAAGGTAAGCATTCAAAATAGGAAATAGTGCTTATGCTTCACCCGTAATTCCTTCATGCTTTGTTGTTAACTGAAATATTTGTTTCATCTTCCATCACTTTATAATATCTATATGGCATGAAGATTTTGCCAGGACTCTAATACTTTGGACACGCTCAACGTAGAGCAGAGGCGGTCCTGATAAGAAGAGAGTCTCAGATTAGTGTGGAAGGTCCAGGGAGGAGAGGAAGACCTAGAATAATATTGATTGAAGTTGTAGAAAAGACATATATAATCTTTTATTGACAAGAGATATAGCCCTAAATCAAAATGAATGGCAAAGCTTAAAACCGACCTCAAGTTGATGGGACATGGCTTGATGGTTTATGGTTTATGTCCTATCCAAGTACAAGCATGTCCTGGTCCTCCTGGTATTATTCTCTTCTTTTAACCCATCAGTCATATTTGTGACAGTTCTTAGATTATTCTTTTTTGGACATTGAACATATCTAAACCATCTTTAATGGTTGTCACTTAACCTTCTGTTTTTGCGAGTAGTCGAGGGTAGAACAAGATGCAAACTGACACTCTTCACTTGAGAATAGGACCGAGGAAGTAGTCTATGTTGAAATATGTCCAAGCCTCTTCAATGGGTCTTTCACACAACCCTTTAGGATGGTGAGTAGTCTAGTGTACAACAAGATTCTAGTAAAAATTATTTGATTTACAATGGCCAGTCATAAGCTTGGTGACCTTGAGAAGAGGAATGAGGTTTGTCTCTGTTGAAAGTGTCCAAACCTTATTTTAATGGTTTATCACTCAAACCTCTTCTTTGGTGAGTGGTCTAGAGCATAAAAGGATCCAAATCAACATTCTTTAATTTACTATGATTGGTCAAAATGTTAAAGACCTTAAGCGCAAGGTAAAACATCAAACAAGGTGGTTTCAATTATTTCAATTATAATATAATTGGGTTATTTGTAAGGATGGACGAGACTGATCCCATCTTTCTTGAAAAAACATTAATTTTTTTTAAAAAATATAACAAAACATGTTCATCGGTCTTAAAATAGCCAAAAAATAGAACATCTTATTCATCGTCCTTTTCTTCACCACTATCCTTAGCATTGTGCAAAGCAAGTGAAGAAAAGAGAACAAAAGTGTTAATTGTAAAGCCAATTATGATGAACGGAGTCTCTATTAAAGGACGTACTAGGATATGAGGACTCTTTGCCTATTAGCCTATATTATGATGGCTATTGGTTAGAGCAGTCAAGAAAGTTTTCAATTACTAGATGAATGCGACACAACAAAAGCAACTGATGTTGGATGAATTGGTTGAGATCCAGGATGAAGCGACCAAGCAAATGACATTCATTGAGAACAAAATTAAAGAAAAATAAGGAATTATTTAAGATATGGCTTAGTGTGGGTTGGTATTCTTTGTCAAATAATGCTTGGTCTCCATATTTCAACCCAGCTGTTCGGGAGCAGAGCTTTAGGGATCTGGTTTGCTTCTTGAGTCCTACAAATTTGTTACTTCCTCTAGGGCTAATGTAGAAAGTGTGTGTGTGTGTGTGTGTGAACGAGGAAGGGGGATCTTTAATATTTCGTGGATTTGTTTTCTTGTCTAGCTCGAATGTGAGGGTTTTAACTTTTATTATGAAATTCTTGTGTACACTGACAGCGTATTAGAATAATCTTGGATCATTTTGTTTCTTTAACTAGTTTTTTTTTTTTATGGTGGATACTAAATCCCCTTTTCTTTTTTGTTTTCTGCTAGCTTTGCTGCCTATAGAGTGCATCAAAGTCGTTACATATTCCCCTATAACTAACCACTTGCTTCAAAGTCTTATATTAGGCCATATGTGCAAAGCAATGAATTTTATTTAAATTCTCTTTCCTTTTCTTTTTTGTTCTCTGTTAGCTTTGTTGTAGAGCTCTTAACAGTCATTACGAATTCCCCTATAACTAACCACTTGTAAGTTGTAACGGACGACATCAACCTGAAACTCTCTCTAATTAGATCCTTTGAACCAAGTAACCATAGGATTAGTTCATTTCTAGCTTATTGTTTCGAATGCGAGGGTTTTAGCTTTTATTATGAAATTATTATGCACACTGGCAGCATATTAGAAAAATCGTTGGATCAATTTGTTTCTTTAACTTTTTTTTTTTTTTTTTTTTTATGGTGGATACTAAATCCCCCTTTTTTTTTTGTTTTCTGCTAGCTGTGCTACAGAGCGCATCAAAATCGTTACATATTCCCCTATAACTAACCACTTGTAATTGATGGCATCAACCTGAAACTCTTTCTAATTAGATCCTTTGAGGCATCAAAATTGCTTCAAAGTCTTATATTATGCATTTCTCTTAGCAGTAATGGAAGTTGAAAATTGTGGTAAATCTTTTTGTTTTGCTTTCTCCTCATGAATCATCCATGTCTCTAAAATCTTCTATATGTCTGAGCGTGTAAGCGAAAACTATATTAGGCCATATGTGCAAAGTAATGAATTTTAAGTCACCAAAGTGCAAGTATTTACAATTGCAATTAAATAACTGTTCATGTTTAGTCTGATGTGCTATATAGGTTTAATGATTGCATTTTGTGTAACCCAGATATTTCAAGGGGCCTGAGCTTCTTGTTGATTTACAAGATTATGACTACTCCTTGGACATGTGGAGCCTTGGGTGCATGTTTGCCGGGATGGTATGTCTTTTCGAACCAAGAAGTTCAGATTAGATGTCCTCGCAATGTTTTAGTTTAAGTACATTGTGTAGTAGGTTACTTTTTGTTGCTCAAGTGCTCATAGACGACTTCCCAATTACTAGTTATCATGAATTTGGCAATTCTGTTGTTTCATTTCAGATATTTCGCAAGGAGCCATTTTTCTATGGCCATGACAACCACGATCAACTTGTCAAAATTGCGAAGGTAGGAGTCAATTTCAAATTTAATTTTGTTGCTTTCATGCCGATGTTTGAGATGATAAATTTTTTAATGTTAATTATCATTTAATTTTTTTCTGACATTTTTCATATAAGTTTTTGCTTTCTTTAAAAGCATACAAATTCAAAGATCTGAACTAAGTTTGACCGATGTTTCTATACCTGATGATACTTTAGTTTGATTAGCTTACAGCTTACTATTCTGTTTGGTATTTCTTGTTAGTAAGATGATTTTCAGTTTGAGGCTTTGAGCCTTACATCCTCTGTTAAACATGTATGTAGTTGAGTGGAAGTGGACTTTTTTTTTTCTTCCTATATGATGCTTATAGGCAATTAGAAGCTACACTTGACCATGTTTGGTTTTCAAATTTTGTGTAACAATTTCCATATAACATAATTTTTGCCAAACCAGCTTTTAGAGGTAATGTGTTGGAACCAATTTTGTCTGGATTATGTTTGGATGAATTTTGTGAAAACAGGTTTTACCAACTAAGATTTTATAGAAAACCAACTAAGGTTTTACCAACTAGTGAATGCCCGTGCCTTCGGCACAACCACACACACACCCGTCGAAGAGAGAGAGACGGAGGGAGCACTGTTGGAAGAGAGAGATCGTTGGAAGAGAGAAACAGAGAGAGAGAGAGCAGTTGGAAGAGAGAGACAGAGAGAGATTGTTGGAAGAGAGAGAGAGAGAGAACGGTTGGAAGAGAGAGATAGACGGAGAGAGAGAGAACGGTTGGAAGAGAGATAGACGGAGAGAGAGCGGGCAGTTGGAAGAGAGAGAGAGAGATCGTGGGGAAGAGAGAGAATGATAGAGATCGTGGGGGAGAGAGAGAGATCGGATGCATCCCACTCGTATAGCGATCAGATTGGATGGTTAACTTGTCTCTGCACAATCTTGGCCTATACAGCACATACCGCCCTAACATGTTATATAGATTGACCATAGTGAGCTTGGCTCTACTATTATACGAGTACAACCATAGTGAGCTTGGCTCTACTCTTATACGAGTTCAACTTTGACAAACTATTATATGAGTACAACTTTGACAAACTATACTAAGGCATTTTTTTCTTGAAGAGACCAAGTGGTCAGTGCATCACCTGTTAGTGCATCGGCACAAGATAGACCGAGGATCGAAACTCGCCACAAGAGCAAGAGGAATGCCTCGATTTTTAGTAACCCCACAGGTTGGAAGGCTCGCCACTAAGGTGAGAGGGAGACCTGCCGCTACAGTGCGGGAGGAAATGTGCCGTAGCACTTATTCAAACCCTTGACCAGGACCACGGGTTGGTTGCAAATGTCTTACCAACTGAGCTATCAGTTGGAACCAGCTAAGTGACATCAATACTTGAAACTTTGATGTTTTGGTATTTGGTTCTCTCCCCCATCAAATACATTGTATAACTGATACACAAAATTAGCTGTATTAGGCTGGGGGTTAAAACATGACTGGTTGACGAAGTCAGGTTGGATTTAAGCTGATGTCTGATGCCTTTTTATTTTTTCAGGTACTTGGGACAGATGAACTGAACACATATCTTAACAAATATCGCTTAGAGCTTGACCCGCAGCTTGATGCTCTTGTTGGCAGGTGTATCTTATGGTCTCTGAGCAAAGAATTTTGATGTTTTTTCCCCTTCCCATTTCGAGTAACAATGATGGCTACGAGGATGCCGAGAGTTCTCTAACATAAACTCTATGCTTCTATTTGCGCACACTAATCACTCTCTTGCTTCATTTCACACAGGCATATCCGGAAACCTTGGTCCAAATTTATTAATGCAGACAACCAGCATTTGGTTTCTCCAGAGGTTCCTTCCTCTATCAACTTTCTTTGAAACCTCTTTTGATGCATCGAGTTTAGCGACTTAGTTTGTACTTTGATGAGGCCCTCGGCATCATTATTGTCCTTATGGATGGATGTTGGCATGCAGGCGATCGATTTTCTTGACAAGCTTCTTCATTATGATCACCAGGACCGGCTCACTGCACGGGAAGCAATGGTAATCTAATTAACTTCTTTAACTATTGCTCGTAGATTCAATCAACTTTTAGCCTTGGGGGTTCAAGCAAAAAAGGGTTGTCACGGTCATTAACGAGCGAACAAGTTGGGAAGACTTGACCTTGAATCCTTTTAGTGGATGCTATATTAGTTAAAGGACGTGCAGTGTTTCAATATTGCACCGAGCCCCTCCCAAACAGCATGTGCTACAACAAGCCCACCCACCCTTCTTTTACCCCTAAAAATCACAGAACTGCCTCCTCCAATTCATACCCTGTAAGAGTATCCACACATCTCCATCAATTCGCCGGTTAACACTGTATGTAGCATTGCTACAGTGAAATCACTGCAACAACAATATCATTCTGGTTAATAGGTACTCTTGGCATGTTGCTACAGTAAAGTTACTGTAGTAACAATATTCATTATGCTAATTGATACTGTTACTGTACAAACGTGCCTCCCATTTGAGAGGGAAATTACACTAATCTAGTGTTACGGGACTCGAGAGCCACCAGCCAAAATTTTTAAATCCGAGGATAGCGATGCTAATCCAGTGTTTGCAACTTCATGATCATGGATTCACTGATGTATGTGTGTTCTGCAGGCACATCCATATTTCCTTCAAGTGAAAGCTGCAGAGAACAGCAGGATACGCAGCACCCAGTGATTCCTATTCATTATTGATTCCTATTCATTATTAATGCCCACTTTGACCTTTTTTTTGTTTTTTAAAAAAAATTTGTTATTGCCAGCAAATTATTTGTGAGCCTGTATATGCATGTATATATGTATATCGGAATGCATGGTGGATTTATCCTCTAATGCACTGTTAGCGGCTGCTTAATTTAGGGCAAATTACAAAAACCTCCCCTGAAATCTAAACCTCATTTCATATTGGTCCCACAGCTGCTTTTTTGAACCCTGAACTATGCTCTATTCGCGTGCACCCCTTGTCTGTTTTTATTCCGAAAATACCTTTGTCCTAGTAAGCATAAGCTAGATATTTCTAAAATAATTCGAGTCTTATCAGAAATTGATAAGGGTGTTTTTGTATTTTGTTGGTCGAGTCTGCCTAATAAATCTTATGACAAAGTACCATAGGCTGAATTGGGTTTAATCCGGTCTGAATTTCAGGTTTGCTTGTTCTAGTTCCGGTTGAGGTTAGTACGAAACCTGACTAATTTCAACTAAATCTTTTCAGTTTGGTTGATTCCTCAGACCATGTCGACCATTTGGCTATTGTACCATACATAACACCAAGTAACCCCTAATAAGGAAAATCAGGCCAACTTAGAGAAAAATAGAGAGAGAAGAGGTATGACTATGAAACAGATTATGTCAGCTACTCTTCTTTTTTGGTAGAACAATTACACTACTAGGGCCACCCCTAGCGCCGTCAATTACACTCGATGATGAACACGCATACTAGCATCCTGGCGTGATAGGTCCTGAAGGGCCACCGGAAATTCACGCCAAAAGATACAGCCCTGCCCAGAGCGTGACGAGCTGCTGACATTAACCAGGCAGCCACACTAGCACCCTTCCCGTTACATAACAGATCCGTCGAACTGGTAAGAAGCTGCCAGCAGTTGTTAGTCTTGAAGAACCACATCTTCAGTCGATGCCGAAACAGGCGATGATCAACTACTTCGAGGATCATTGAAGGTCATGAGAGGGGCTCTCCTTTCTCACCCTTTCTAGGACATTGGTGATCATCTTCATCCTGTTGAGCTGCTGCTTCGGCCGGGCCTCCGCCCTCTCAAACTTTTCCTCCTGCAGACTCACTGCTTTCTCTATCTCCCACCTCAAGGCCCTGTCGATCCTCTGTGTGGGCCTCCGCCAAGTCCACAATCAGCCTCGCACTATGCTGAAGCACAGGCATCGCCATTCGGTTCTCCTTCCCCACCTCCTCTGCATTCTGATTCTCCAGATTCATCAAGACTCAGATCTGGGGACCCCACATGTCCAGAAACTTTTGGATGACCACCAACCCCTGCTCCTGCTCCTTCTTAGAACACAGCCTCTTCTGTAGTCGGTCAGCGGCTGCCACAGCTGTCGCCTTGTCCGCCTCCATTGAAGCTTCTTCACGCTGGCAATTTTGCCACTTTAATTGTAGCCGTTGAACCCCATGCTTCCCTTCAGACATCAACATGTTTAATTTGCCTGTTGGCAGGTTTTGATTGACACTTGACCGTAAATATCATCTGAACTCTCCTTATTTTCGAAATGCCAATTTTTTTTCTTCCTTTCTTTTTTGGGCCAAATTGCAAAAACCTCTTCTGAACTATACATCTCATTTCATTTTGGTCCCCAATTTTATTTTTGGACAATTCGAACAGCCTAAGTTAAATATTTAAAAAATAATTTGAGTCTTACTAGAAATTGGTAAGGGTATTTTCCGGCAAAATGCAGACAGAGCATAGTTCAAGGTTCAAATTGTAAAAAAAAAAAAAGTTGAGGGACCAATATAAAACGAGGTGTATAGTTCAGGGGAGGTTTTTGTAATTTGCCTTTCTTTTTTTGGATGCATAACTGATGATTTCTTTCACTTCAGCGTCACCTTTCTTCGTTTCTAGTGCCATTCTGTCTCCTCAAATCTGGAGACATGCTCTAATAAGATCTTGTCTCAACTATCTGAAGCTGTAACATCAGTTGATACATTTCCATTTTCTCCCTCTCCAACTTGTGAACATGCTCGACAAAAATCTTAACCAAAACCTGCATGTTCACTTCCAATACGGCTCTCTCGAAGTGCGGCAGGGGTTGAACAAGCAAGCTGTTCATCCACTCTTAAAGTTTTTCTTGCCGACCTTGAAACCATCCAAACTTCCATCTTCTAATTTCTAATCATGTCGTACATCGGAAAGAAAACGATGAAACTGTTTCATGTAGCTCCATGTCATGCTGCTGGATGCAATCGTTCAGCTGGTCCGTGTGAAACTTTTTCGAATTTCCTTTTCTTCACACATATTTCTCCTTCAATCTTCTGTTTAATCTGCGAACAATGATCTGTTAGAACTCCTGGCAGGTGCTGGATGGGCCCGAATGGCGGTTCGATACTACATTCGGAAAACTGGACGCCGGATAATTTCACATTCTTTCATTTCCCTTGGCTGTTAGAATCTCAATCGCAACGACTGCAATGTTGTCTTTGGAGTTCAAACTTCATAAACTTGATGTGCTTCTGACCAGATGCAGATCCACTGAAATATGGCGTAAAAACATGATTATCTAGAAGACATCAACCTGTCTTTATTTTCTGATCGCCTGGAAGGAAGAAAAGAAACATCTTGTTTTTTCCTTCAATGATCTCCGGTCTCTAGTGGACCTCTCAGTAGTTTATAAACCCATATGAAGTTCTAACCATCCGCCAGAGAAAAAAGAACGAATTGATCTTGCAGGATTCACAATTCACAATATATTCTTTGATTTCTTCCGAAAGACTCCTTTGATGGCACGAGAAACAAGATCTTGCACTCTCTTTGTTCCAAAGGTACCTCTGTTATTTCCCAATTTCACTGTCAAGATTCTGACTGATTTCTCTTTTGGTAAATCTCCGAATTCTTCCTTTTCAGGAGAAGAGGAACAATTTAATGCTCTCAAGGTTGAGGGAGATACTATTTCCTCGGCGTGTCATACATCATCAGTCCCATTGCTCTTGCTGCTTCAAAAGCTTATAGGGCACATTTGTCTGATTTCTCCAACTCTGCGTCTGCTTCTTTACTTTGGATTCTGAAGTACAAGAAAAGTTAGCAGATATAAAAAAAGAAAATGCACAGAAATCCTGTGATATTTTATTGGTGACCTGGATGCTCCAAAGCGTTTGACACCAGGAGGCTTCAACAAATGCAGCTTTGGCGAGCTCCATTACCTTGCTTGCAGCATCTGTCGCTGCAATCTTCACCCTTGCGATCTTTGTATAATGAGGATTGGCATTGCCCATAGTCTCATCAAGTTCGTACCTACAATGCTTGGTATGATTGGTTCGAGGGAAACAAAAAAAGTGTGAATACTTCAATGCACCATTCACAAGCGAGGAGAGGAGAAAGAGAGACAACGAACAACAAGGTAAAATGACTCTCCTAAAGCAACAATTAGCTGAAATTCTTTTATTTTATTTATTACATGGCGATAAGAGGATGACACAATTCCCTTCTTTTATCATCCCACCCCACATCAAATGACTCTTAACCCTACACGATCGGGTTTGCTTTATGGAAAGGATTCCATTAATTTGAAGGATGTTAGTATGTTACTATAGCATTTCTTTCGACAAGCTGAAAATGAAAGAGAAAGTGTAAATAACAGAAGTCAAGTGGAAGATTTTGTGACAAAGGGAGGATCAAAGAAGAAAAAGTATACATGTTGGAAGTGCGAGCACTTGGCCACTATAAAAGTGAGTGCAAAAGGAATGATAATGGAGCGGGTCCGGAAAAAAGCTCGAAGTCGGTGAAAGACGAGACAATTGTCGAGGATGAGGATAGCGCTAATCAAGTTTTGTCAAAGGATTCTGATGATCATTATATCTTGGTGGCTACTTGTGATGGAAAATCTCATCAAAATTAGATAATTGACAGTGGATCCACGCATTATGTGTATTTACACATAGTATGATTCAACAATTATACGGGATGTGAGGTTTGGCAATACGACGATGGGTAATGGATCCAAGATGCTGATACAATAGTCGATCATATTTGATTGAAGATGTTTGACGTACAAACACTCAAAGGAGTTCGTCATGTTCCTGGTTTGAGAGGTACATGATTTCTCTTTCAGAATTAGATTATCTTGATTACAAGTTCACCGGTCACGATGGAGTTTGTGATTGTTCTGAGAGAGTTTGAGAAAGTAGTGAGGAGCCTAAAGGCGGTTACTTGTAAACTCTCATAGTGTAACTCCACTATCGTTGTTGCCAGTGTTTTTCCCTCTGGTTTAGGAGGTTTTCCACTTATATTTGGTGTTCTTGTGTGTGATTGCTTGTTCGGATTTTTCTATGGTCTAATCTCGGCATACTCCGATCATCTATCTCTTGGGTTCGCTTCATCTGTCGCAACAATGTTCTCAGACACTATTTCAGCTTTTAAAGAAAATAAATAAAATACTCATAACATCGCCATCCTAAAGTCCACCATAGAACATGTGCTAAAGAGAACAAAAACGAGAACGTGGCTTGGTTTTCATGTCAAAAAAGTGAGAAAGAAAGATCGTGTAAGAGAAAGATTGGAGAGGGGAAAAAAAAACGTGACTTTATATTTTCCCATGAGAGGTAAGTTACGAAAGAAAAAAAATTCCATGGGATTTAGATTTGCGTGAGAGGCGGCCACTATGTTCATGTGAGATGAATAAATAGTTTCTTTATCATCCAGTTTAGCCTCCACTTTCCAACATATCTACTTTTAAAGAGAAAAAGAAAGAAAATAGTCATACCATTAAAGTATCTCATCAAAACTATGCGAGAGAGAAATGGGAACATGGCTTGGTTTTCACATGAAAAGAGGGAGAGAAATATCAAGTGAGAGAAGGTATAGAAAGGGGGGGAACACAACGTTCTATTTTCCCATGAGAGGAAGTTCGGTTTCAAATTTCCGTGAGAGGTGCCCACCTTATTCCCGTGAGAGAATAGTACATAGTTGCTTTATCTTCCAATTTTGTCTCCACTTGCTAACAAATTAGCTTCATTGCTTATATAAATGTTTCCATTTTATCTCTTGAGTATTGCCAAATAAGCCTTTAATTGCTGATTTTGTTATTAAAGTCCTATGTTTATCTCTTAAATAATCTTCCTTGTCGAAAACTCTCCTTAATTCCTATTAGCACACATAGTTGACACTCAAAACTAGACCCATACACTAATTTACCATAAAATATAAAAAAATCCAGAAAAAAATAGAAAACTTAATCTGGCCCACTAATCTAATTAACCAACTCAAAACTATTATGAGCTTGACTAAGTAAAACACCTAATAACAATAAATTACTCCTGGTTGAATGGGATAAAATTTAGCACCTTCGTGCCTTATAACTATCGAACTTGATTAATTTGGGGATGCACTTGCATCAAATTCCCCTGACTTCATTCGAGATATTCCGAAACTCCAAATTAGTTGATGTACACCAACATTGAGGGCACGTTTTGGTTCCAACGCTTCTTCCCATATGCCGATGGATGCACAGGGGGAAAACACACTTGTATGACAGGTTGAGACATGGACTTATGAAGTTGTACCTCTATTAATGGATCGGGAGACTTAAAGGTGCCGGTAGATCTGGACTGACGTTCTGCCTTCTCATGCTAACACAAATAAAACATTGCATTTAAGATTTCACTTAGGTGAAATCTTAAATGCCCCGGTCTCATGTCCTTTGTTAGTTCGGCCTCAGGATAATTCCCCAACAACTCATCATTTTCCTCCTCTGTCCAAGCACTGCAACCCCGTTAGATCCGCAACAACATTGTCCGAGCTCTGATGCAATTGTCCAAGCCGTCAACGAGTAGTCTGAGCAAGGTATTGCCCACTCCTCTTGCCCCAAACCAATCGTGATATTTGTCCATCACCAAGGAGGTGATGGTGGTGGTGGGCACTAGTTAGGATTTGGTGGTGCTTGTGTGAACATGTTTGGGGGCAAGTATTGACTGGATTTGATTGTGCCGCCCCAAAACCATCGAGATATTTGTCTAACACATGTGATGAAAACGTTTGGTGGTGGGCACTAATTGGGTTTGGTGGTTCCACCGCATACTTTGTTGGAGGTGGTGGTCGTGGGCACTCGATGATGAAAACTAAAAATGTTTATTGGTTGACCCCAATAGGGTTTGGTGGCATCGGCCCATTCTCCAGTGAGTCCAGTGGAGGTGGTTGTCATGGCACCAAATTCTTCTCCGATGGAGATCATGATAGTGGGCGCCCATTGATAAAAATGTTTGGCTGTGGGCATCCGTTAAGGTTTGGTAGTGGTGCACCCTTCTCCGGTAGAGATGGTGGTCGTGGTGCTGGCCCTTCCAACCACTGATAAGGCCCACCCTTCCAAACTGCTCAAGGCCAATTCCAAACTAATGTAGCAGAAGCAACAAAGAACATGCCTGGGGAAATCGGAGGCACTTTAATACCACTTAATGTTGGTGGAAGCAGAGGACAACATATCTAGGAAATCTAGAGGTGAGAGGAGGAATGAGAACACCGTATTCTTCGATCCACTAGGTTTCCTTGAATCCACAAGGAAGACAAACCTTAGAATACATTGGGGGTTCTTGGAATTTACCAAGAAGAGGAAGAGAAATCTATTTATAAGTTTTATTCAATGTTAAATTGTTTAATAAGAGAGAGTTAAGGCCCTTTGAATAGGTAACAAACCATAACATTACAACTCTAATGAGACTATGCCTCCTAATACTAACATAACACTCTAAACAACTGTAAAATAATCAAGTACGTCCTAAACAATTGACTAAATGATGAACACGTCCTAGTAGATGCTGTAGCCGAGACTTCTGATGCAGGAAAATAAACAGCACAGTTTTTTAGTTATGCTCCAGCAGGTGGACAGAAATACATGTGGGATGCTTTTACTTAACTAATCCACAAATTTGCAAGTATGACTGAATAAAATCTAACTTTTTTTCCCCTTGGATGTTATTGTACGTCAAAGACAAAAAACCTGGACCAGATAAAGAATTATGCAACAGGTGCATGTTAAATTGCCAACACAATGGATAATGGAAGTACAAAATATTCTTGAAAAGATATTTAATTTGCAGTTTAACAACAGTACCTTAGAGAGGCCTCGGAACCTTTACAAGAATAGGAAATATTGTTAAAAATTGTGTTGACAACAAGCCTTGCACCAGGATTCCATATTATAGAAGAATCGCCAAAAAATGACTAAAGAAAGGTTGCCTTCCCTCTTCTGTTGGCAGCTGATATGAAAAGAGTGGTGGCAGGTCTCACTGCTTGCCACAAAACTAGCTTCCCTTGTTGATTCCGCAGAGGAATCACTTTATTTCTCAAGCAACTCATCATGATATGTGCCTCAAAGTTCCTTTGTGTAATAGTAAATTAGTAATCATGGGAGCTCAAAGATTTGTCACCATGTCCAAAAATTCTTGAAACACAAAGAATTAGAAAACCATGTGTCGAGATTAGTGCATGGCAAGGATGTTGGATATATAGAAATTGCATCATCTTGCAGTTATGTAATCTTTAGATGTCTTTTTTTGAAGTACTAGAAACTGGATCTTCAAGGAGCCTCTAAGATTGCACTCCACAAGTATTATTCTAATACTCCAAATTTGAATATATATCTATATATACTGGCACAATTTTCAGTAGATCATCCTCTTCTAAACCTCCAAATGTTTCCAATTATAAATGTTTCTTACACCAACGAAGTATGCTGTGAAGTTTTGGTTCCAAAAAATCCCTAATTCTTTGTTTCCTTCTTTTTGCATCTTCAAGATCTAAAGTTCTATATGCAAGAGCCAGCAAATACATAGCAGGATGCAATCTCCTGTGTTGACATAGTAAAAGATTAATAAGACCATCACTTGCGCATAAATGTCCAGAAAGCATAATCAGTTCACTGTGATGCATTTGTTGCTTAACATAGTTCAATGTTCCTACCAAAAAAAAAACATAGTTCAACATGAACAAAACCATCTCTTAATTTTATATTTGGGCAGCACATGTAAAGGCAGAAGTTTGCTTGTCACTGTGCCTCGTTTTCATGTATGCAGTTGTTCCTCTGTGTGTGTGTGTGTGTGTGTGTGTGTGTGTGTGAGAGAGAGAGAGAGAGAGAGAGAGAGAGAGAGAGAGAGAGAGAGAGAGAGAGAGAGAGAGAGAGAGAGAGAGAGAGAGAGAGAGAGAGAGAGGCAGGCAGAACATCATGGTTCATAATTCAGTAGAGTGAAACCATCTAAAACAAAAAATTCCACATTGCTCATAATAAAGCAATTGATGCTTGGGTGAGGAGGTTGTGGGTTGAATACTGAGTCTATTTAGTATTCATCTGTACATATAGAAGATGGAGGTAGTTTACCCCTTTAAATTTTCACCTTGCATGTAATTAGGTTCCATGGATGCTAATGCCATCTGTTTTACTCTAGTATTATTTGCATCTAGCAATACATCCACTATGACTTAGTAGTAAAAAAGTTTTTAGAATTTTGAAAAGGTTAAGCGAACAATACAGATAGTTAATCTGAGGCTTTCCTGCATTACATGTCAAACACGTGAGGTACCAAATTATCCAAACCTCAATAGTGGGTATACAACCATGCTACACATGACATGTAAAGGTAATCATGTTGGACATGAAAAATATAAGTGCAGTAAAAATATAGATCTAGGTGCCATAAAAAAGTTTATGCAAAACACTACATAGATGAATCAGTTTTCCAGAGTTAGATTTGATAATACTTAGTTGTCAAGAATCATCAATTGCAGATGAGATGCCCATGGTTGGTTTACGACTACACTACATCAATAAGATAACAGAATCTAAGCAACACAACCCCAATGGGAACTTACTTTTCTTGATGTTCAAACATACTATTCCATTGCCTTTGAGATGGGATTGTCCTTCCTTTCTTATCTCGACCAAATGTTTCAATATACCAACCACCAATGTCATGCATACTACAACGGGGCTCAAACAACCAAAATCTGCAAAGACAACTTGTACTATCATGTGAAAATTATAAGAAATTAATAAAGTTTGCAACATATGTCATTTATCCAGTCCCTAAGAATAGTAGTTACAACTCACTCAACCAAAACCTAGGTCCACTTCCCATTGCACCAAAATCCACTATTGCATCGACTGCAAATTCGTACTTACAATTAAATTATAAAGCCTAGAGAGCTAAAGGCAAACAATGTTTAATCTATGAGAAATTATTTATACAAAATAATATTTTAACATACTTCTTAATATCTTTTAATAATCAAACTACAACACGACTGCAATTATAGAGTTCAACCACATCTATTCGACATAGACCACAACTTCCTATATATATATATATATATATATATATATATATATATATATATATATATATATATATTCCACACACTCTCCAACTACTAGTTGTTCAAAAAAACATATTTCAGCAGTAACATATAAGGGTTAAAAATAGCCCATAGAAGTTGGACAACCAGATAATGCAGAACTTTCAAAGTAGATGCTAGAAAATTACATCATTTAAAGCCATAACCATAACGGATAAGTGATGCAGGAGCAGGAGTGCAGGACAAGTATGGGGGTTCCATGGAATCAATTAAAATACCCTCAAATCATGTCAAAGAGAAGACTAATCATGGAAGGATATCACATTGATAACTTCTCGAGCGAGCATGATAATGAGTGAGATATTCCGAACGAGAAGGCTTCGAATCAGCACCAAAAGACTTGTCGAGAGGTTTGGGGGTGCCCTCAGAAAACTGCAAGACTGCAAGGGAGTGCCCTCAACAAATATGGGCACCTGGGGTGCTCTCAGAAAATAGCAAGCATGTTTACGTACAAAAACACAAGATTAAAGATCCTGTGTCCCCAGGCTTCTGTGGGAGTCATGGTTGGTTGCTTCTCTGAGGGCACCCCACAAGTGCTGCATACACCCACAGGTCCTAGGGAACCCCAAGAATTTGTTGAGAGCACCCCTGCAGTCCTGTAGCTGGCTGCCCAAAATTGCTGAGGGCACCCCAAGCCTCTCGAGAAGCCTTTTTTTCATTGTTGTTGCTGATTCAAAGCCTTCTCTCCGGGAACATCTCACTCGTGTATCGTCTGCTCGCTCGAAAAGACATCGAGCTGATATTCTTCATTTCTTCCATGATTAGTCTTCTCCTTGGCATGATCAAGGGTGTTATATTTGATTTCATCGTGCATCAGTTTTGGTATCAAAGCTCCTGTCATAATGTTATATCATTATAATCGGTCCTTCTATGATTCTAGAACCAGACTTTGACAGGATCAAGCAAAGTTTGACAAGAGCAGTCCATACTTCAAAAAATGGACATTGATCAAGATAGGAAGTAAGCAAATAGCGTCAATCAACTGATAAATTACGAGCCACGAACGGCCAGATTGGAGTTCAGGGTGTGTCTGCACTTCCATCAGTGCCAACAATGGAATTTGCACCGCTAGTTGAGCTTCCACTTTCAGAGGCACCTGAGGAGCCACCACTACCGGCAGCCTCGCATGAAGAGCTTCCACCATCAGTGGGCCACACTTTCAGCAGAGCCTCCTCCCTAGTTGAGCCTTCAATGAAGTTTTCACCGTCGGCAGCGTTGCCCATGGACTCTTCACATATGCCAGCACCATCAGTGATACCGTTAGTGAAGCCCCCGCCTTTAGCGGAGTTACCACCCGCGGTTGACTCCAGCAAGACCACTTCCATCGGATTACCCTGATGAGCTTTTCACCCCCATATCTCTTCTCTCCGTCACAATCCCTCCGTGTGATCGAAGCTCGCTCAACGTCTTGCAAATCCCTTCTATGAAAGCAAGAATAAGAATCTCTTGTTGAAAATAGAAGAAGTCCAAAGCTGATCTAGGACGAATATATGGGTCTTGTGGAATCAAAGAAAGCACCCTCGATTCATACCAAAGCAATGATTAAATAAGGGAGGATCTCAGCTTGATAAATCCTTGAGCGAACAAGCGAATCACAAACAAGATTTTCTCATCGAGAAGGCTTCGAGTCTGCAATAAAAAACCTATTGGGAAGCATGGGGATGCCCTAAAAAAACAGCAGCAGCGCAGGGGAGTGCCCTCAACAATCAGGGAGCCAAGGGTGCCCTCGGAAGACTGCAAGCCATAGTTGGGGTGCCTAGAGGCTACAACAGATCTAGACACTTGGGGTGCCTCAAAAATTAGCAGCCATAAAGGGGGTGCCCTTAGTAAAATTGGTGACATGTGATTTAAAAAAAATCACGTGTTTCCTGTTTCTATTGCACGTGAACAGAATGGAAAAAAGGGGCCTACGGGGCATTTCTTCACGCAGCAAATAGAGGGACAACCCTCTTTTCACGTAGAAACTAAGGAGACCGAGAGGGATGCTGGAGGGATTCTTCGAGGGCAAGGTTCTAAAAAGCGCTAGGTGCTAGTCGGGCGGTGGGGGACCGCCTAGCGCCTAGGAGGCCTAGACGGTGCCTAGGCATTTTGTCTTTTTTTAAATTATTTTAATTATTATTTTGATATTATATAATATATATATGTTTAAAAATTAATATAAGTTCATGATTATCCCAAACCATTATTTTAAAGAACAAGTATATAACCATAATTCAAGATTGAGTGATTAACAAGAACAAAAGCAAACATGGTCCGCCTGGCCAGCCTCAGCCCGCCTATCCTGCCTGGCCAGCCTCAGTCCGCCTGGTCTGCTTGATCCCGCCTGGCCAGCCTGAGCCTTGCCTCGCCTAGACCGCCGCCTAACTCCGCCTGGGAGCTTGGCCGCTTTTCTGGAGCACCTAGGGCCTAGGCGAGGCGGTGGGGGGCCGCCTAGCGCCTAGGCTCTGCCTGGGCCGCTTTTTAGAACACTGTTTCGCAGCAACGTTCCTTTGTATTCACAATCATTCTGCATTCAATCACAATCTCCCTTTGCATTCACCGATCAGGGTGTGTGCAATAGAAAATAGTGATCGCGACACAAATTTGCAACAAATAGTATCTCCAGGGATTCTACTATGCGGTTTTTTTTTTTGAAGATAGCGGGTCCTATTTTAGTAGGACTGCCCTTGTGGAAAATTATTGTCCCAGTAGTGGCCAAACAATGTCTGACCAAAATCAATGAGACACCAATGTCCTCCCAAAGTGGACAAAATGGAATATTGAAAATTGGTTTACCCGGGACATTGAGCAAGAGAACATGAGATAAATTAAAATTTTCTGGGTAAATCAATGTCCAAACTATATTACTCGCCAAAAGAACGGAACATTATAGAGAAACCAGAATGTATATGGCACATTTGGTTTTCTTATAGTGAACAATTGATAATACTGGTCTCAATTCTCAAAGTTATACTGAATACTAAAAGAAAATTAATTAACTTACCTGCTGGGTGGTAAACGAGCTCTACTACATCTGCATTCACAATCTGAAACTTGATCCCCAAATTGATACCAATGCATGTGTTTAACCTGGAAAGAGTTATTTAAGTACTATTACTGAACTAGCAAACACAACAAAAAGACAAAATGATGATAATATGATCACAGAACATGAATAGCAATGAAGACACACAGAGTTTGTATTCTCTAATGGAATAGAGAAACAGAATATTAAAATTGGTAGGATAACAAATTTGGAGTATATTTGCGACTAGTTGGGAGATAAAATACCCCTAATTAAGCCCTCGGAGCCGTGTCAACCCGTGCCAGACACGGATTCCCGTGTCCACCCATGTTGACACGGCATGATACCATCGCTCCATGTTATTAAACCAAATGTTCTGAGTTTCCCTTCTCCAATCAAGTGAACAAAGGAAAATAGTAGATCGTGTACGAGTCGAATTCCGAAGGGGTAGTAATTTTCAATTTATACCAATTTCATAATTTTGTTGTTGTGTGTGTGTATATATAGGGAAGGGTAAGTTTGTATGCCCATGCATTAAAGGCTTCAATGTATGCTCCTCTATTAACACACATAGAGGTTTCCAAATTTGCTAATTTCTTGTGGATGTGATATCTATGTTGAGATGATCATCCTCACAAAAAATTAGCAAATTTTGCGACCCCTAAGCATTTAAAATAATCTCATCAAATTAACGGTTGAAATGGACAGACAATACAACTTCTATTATTTTAATGCACCTAAAGGTTTCGGAATTTGCTGATTTTTGGTGAGGGTGATCATATTGCTATAGATAGCATATCCACCAAAAATCAACAAATTCTGAAACATCTAGATCCATCAAAATGTTAGAAGCTTTATTAGTCGTCCATTTCAACCGTTAATTTGATGAGCTTATTTGAAATGCATAGAGGTTTCAAAACTTTCAGATTTTTTGTGAGGATGATCATTTTAACATAGATATCACATCTACAAAAAATTAGCAAATTTGGAAACCTCTATGTATGTTAATAGAGGAAGCATACATTGAAGCCTTCAATGCATGGGCATACAAACTTACCCTTCCATATATATATATATATATATATATATATATATATATATATATATATGGGTAGCGATCCAGTGAGATATGAGATGTATGAAATACCTTGTGAGAAACCTATCTAGAGGTTTCAGAATTTGATGAAAATTGGTGGGTGTGCTATGTATGGCCAGTTGATCATCCTCACCAAAATTCATCAATTTTGAAAACTTCTATGGGCATCAAATGTTAGAATATTTATCGACCGTCCATAAAAATCATAAATTTGAATAGCAAATTTGTTACACCTAGAGGTTTTAGAATTTGATAAATTTTGGTGAGGATGATCAACTTGCCATACATAGCACACCCACCAATTTTCATCAAATTCTAAAACCTCTAGATAGGTTTCTCACAAGGTATCTCATATAGTCATATCTCACTGGATCGCTACCCTATATATACATATACCCACATGGCCATGTGTCTCCGTATCCATCTTTTATGATGTTGCCATGTCCAACTCCCGTGTACGTGTCTACAGATCATAGTATGGAATTGATCAATCGTCTGTTTGTTACCTGTTGTTTTGTTTTACTAAGCTCTCATTTTAATTTTAATTTCCCAATTTCGTTAGAAAACATTTAAAGAAAGATGTGGCCAAAAGATATGAGGAAAATGAAGTCCAAGGATGTCTACCAGTCTTAATAGGTTCTGATGCTTGGATTAAATTGATATAACTGGAATTTGTTTTTTTCCCTTAAGTGATGCCAAATGATCAAGGATGCAGAAATAAAAAGAATGCAGCTTCATCGCGAATGACAGAATACAACTGCAGATGTTTTGCAGTATGAGTATTGAACAACATAGAACTACTGGACGACAAGGAAAGTACAGCCCAGTAAGGGTAATCTGGCCACGATGACGATTCACATCCCCGCAAGGAAGATCTTATTGTACTCCAGTCTCTGGCTAATCTGGCAACAATGACGATTCATGGCCCAGCAAGGGAATGTATCTGAATATCCATGGGATTGTAGCTCAAGTTATCGAACTAATGGTCTGGATAGATGCCAACATTCTTATTCAAATCAAGATAGATACAGTGAGACACTTCATTAAATGCTTGTGCCAGAATATCCTGGCAAATAAAAAATATTGTGCCAGCTACCAAATATGTAGGTAAAGATGGTTTCCCATTGTACAGTATACATTACAGACAATAACAATTAACAAACAAGGAAGTTCAATTTATTAAGAAGAAAGTGATATGTGCTCCTCTTCTATATAAGATACTATTTGAGAAAAATCTAGTTTGTAGACTTAATCGGAGAGAATGCATTTTAATTTAGTGCATTTAATATCCCAAAGAGATGAGGTTTGAAGGTTTCTGTGGATTGTCTGAAAGTTTTAATCCTCCTAAACCATAAATGGAAAAATAAAAGCCATTCATCACACAAATTGACAGAGTAAAGATAATGAGGTACGTGATCAGATAAAAGGGCCCTCTTACGAGTAGGATGGACAATAAAATCAAAGACAGCACATAGTGATGAAAGGAGTTTTTTAATATAATGTACTTTTATTGTAGTCAAGGAACAACCACAGAGAGAGAAATCCATAATTAGATAAAAAAGAGGACTTGGCGCTTGAATATATCCTTAGTTCAGGAACGTTAAATGAATAGAAAATAAATCAGCTGTAGGTTAAAATGTCCTCATTGTCACAAAAAGTACAAAGTAGATACCGATAAAAAGGGATGATTAAATTTCCCACTCTGGAAGATGAAACGAATAGATAATAAATCACCGTGATCATCAAAGTCTTATCCCAACTAGATGGGGTCATAAAAAAAAGACAAGTTTTCCGAAGTGCTGCTAACCTGACTTCAACCTTCTAAGAACGGTGCCGAAAACCTGACCAAGGCAACTTGGCAAGAGAGGGGCCTATCAAGAAACCAAGATGGCAAGTTGGCAAATAAGAAGACCTACCTTATTATTTACACAGTTTAAGCTCATGCAAGGGAGCAACCTTACAAGGTTCCCCTAGACTAGGAAAGTCTAAACAAAGAGGCTAGAAGGTAAGATTGGATATAAGCAATTGTGTCCATCTATGTGCACCAACTATATGACAAAGAGGCAGAGTGAAACACCATTCTTAAACTAGTAGATAGTAATACTAATTCTAAAGTTAGTCTTGGTACCTACAACAATGAAAAAGAGATTAATAGATTCAGGAGAACAGTAATACAAACCATCAGTGTTCTATGCTTCATTATAACATGAGTTTTTGTTCCACTTCTATCATAAACCGAGCAGATTCCTTCTTCTGCACTGGTTCCTAGTCCAGTTATTGTCCCCAAGAGAATTCTTGACCTAATTGAATTTGGTGAAATAGCGTGTGGGTAAACTGCTTCGGTGGCATACGTCTCATGTTCCTCAAGGCTAAGAAATACATGTATTTGGTCTTCAGAATCCACCAAGGGTATACCGTTGATTTTGCATTTAGGAGGACTCCTAGTTGCTGTAGCAACTATACTTCCAGAAATATGCAAGGTTAGATCTTTATAAGAATCCGAGAAGTAATTATTACAATGCCTCACTTCCATCTCAAGGTTATCTACACTTTCTGAGGATCTAGAACTTCCTCCAATTGCTTGTCTAATAAATTGGCAAACACCAGAAGCCATGAAATTAGAAGTAGTTAGTCTTTCATATTGGATATTTGACAGTTCAGGAACCTTGTCCGCGAGGCAAACAATACCAAAAAGATCACGCCCTGAAACCAAGTGCAGCACCTCAGAAGTTGCATATGTAGACCTCTCCTCAGCTTCAAAGCATTCCGGAAGAAGATCTATAGACTCAATGAGTGGACCATAATATGCGGCACGTATTGCTGAATAAAGTTCACCTTCAAGTTCATCAAAATAACCTGAGCCATGCACAACCTTCTTCTCTGTAAGAATATCATCAATGATAAGTCTGTACACCTTCAGCCATTCCACTACTTCGCTCTGCTTCTTTATTGTTACGGATGAATTGTTCGTATACATAACTGAGCCAAGTCCGGGCTTCTTCCAAAGTATCTTCCTCTGAGAAAATAAATAGCTGTCATAGTGAACTCTCTTCCTAGAATCAGATAGAATCTGCAATGCAACATTAAATAGTCAAATAGTATCACATTTTACTCCCAATGAATAAGTGTTTGTAAAAAACACTGCATGCATATGGGAAGCCTCATATGCAACATTTTGTTACGTGATTGTTGTTTGCATTCATGTACTAAAAGTTTGTGGGATAGCCATGCGTATGTTCCAATCACATCATGAGCACCAAGTGCCTGACTGATATTTTTAACATATAAAATCCTCAGCAAAAATATTATGGAAATGTAAATTTCTAAATAAGCGGAATACCAACTACAAAAATCAGAATGCCTTGATGTAAGATGAGTTAGGCTACTTGCATATTAACCGCTGGAAACTTTAAATTTACATAATGGCCACTAAAAACTATATTATTATTACATGTGCAAATTGACACCTCAGGTTAACTGAATTTTTGTGTGTGTGTGCGGGGGCAGGAGGGGGGGGGGAGATTTTTTTTGGGGGGTTATTAACATTAGCTCCTTAAAAAGTTGCCGTTTTACGTTAAGGGTATGTAAAATTTGAACTCAACATTAAGCCATTGTAGTTGGACTTTGGCTAACACGAGCTCCTCCCACGCACATGTAATAACGAATTTTTTTGAATGGTAATTTTACCCCTACAGAATCCCTGCGGCCCTCCCTTCATAGCGTCGGACCTACCCAGTTGGTAACAAGACGGTCATAATCCAAACCCGAGTCACCCGAACCACCCCGCGCGGCCACATGTCTACAGCCCCTCCACCGCATGCATGGACTCCATGGCCGGAGCTTGTTCCGAACCACAGAATCTGCCGACGCGGAATCGACGAACCTCGGCCCGAATGGACGATCTTCGGTGGTTTTCCTTCGCGTCCTCTCCGCATCGACAAGTGACAACGCGAGGGAGGCCGACCAGTGTCCGAGCGCGATGCAGGAGCGGTGCAAAACCCCCAAGCTTGGTTCTCTATGAAAGAATGGGTGGCACCATTTGTAAATTTGAATACCACTTTGGGCATTTACGTGATAAATTCAAATGCCACTTTATCTGTAGTTGGACTCCGGCTAACGCGAGCTCCTTCTCTCGCGCACAAGTAATACGAATAAATTTTAAAAGACAATTTTAGCCCTACATAGGGCTGGCAATTTCGGACCCGACACGGCAGACCCGACACAACCTGACACGAAATTAGCGGGTCTGGGTCAGGGCTAAACGGGTTCGGGTCGTAAACGGGTCGACACGATAGACCCGTTTAATAAACGGGTCGGGTCCGGGTTTAGGGTCTGGACACGGTAGACCCGGGAAGACCCGTTTAGTATTCAACGGGTCGTGTCGAGTCGGGTCGGGTCGGGTCTACCCGCAATCCGATACTATAATATATAATACCAGCGGGTCTTTCGGGTCAGGTCGGGTTGAGTCGGATTGGGTCGGATCGGGTCAACTGAATAGTCCGGATGATAAACGGGTCTTACCGGGTCTACTCATTTATTGGCGGGTCGGGTACGGGTTTAGGATCTAGACACGATTAGTTAAACGGGTCGGGTCCGGGTCTGGGGTTTTTGGACACGAACACGACTAGACACGACACGAACACGACACGACCCGACCCGATTGCCACCCCTAGCCCTACATATAAAGTATAACAATCTTAGCAAAAAAGTAACAATTGGTAAAGAGTAACAATCCGTTAACAAACAGTAACAATTTGATATGGTAAAATACCTCAATTGTCGATTGATTGTAGCGACATTTCTGTTCATCTGATCACAATATGATTATCTTTGTGACAAAAAATGCATTTAACTA
This sequence comes from Chamaelirium japonicum, assembly GCA_947650365.1. Lineage (NCBI taxonomy): Eukaryota > Viridiplantae > Streptophyta > Magnoliopsida > Liliales > Melanthiaceae > Chamaelirium > Chamaelirium japonicum. Next base: position 116,208,884 of record OX393550.1, read on the forward strand.
TGCGAAACCAAGTCAATTCTATCTCGCACATAAAGAGTAACAATTAGGTAAAAAAGAGTATCTATTTGGTCGGTTGACAGAATAAAAAAAATTGATGAAAATATACAAAAAAAAATTGTTTTGTGGTTTTAAATCGACAATCCGAAGTGATTTCAATTGATTTTCATGCAAAAAATGGTTTGTGTTAAGTTGATGGCAAAAAATGTAAATTTAATGAACTAGGGCTGGATGCTAGTGTCTTTTTTTTTCTATTTGATTCGGCATGATTTTGAGAGGGAGCTATTGCAATACGGAACTTGTAGGAGGGCTTATTGCAAGTTGTTACCTTTGTCAAGGAGCTATCACTAAGTCCCCTTTTTTTTGCCAATCAGATCCTGTTACCCCTTATAGTTCTACATCCTCTCCAACTATTCCTTGGGTACCAAACCCAACGGGTTGTCTAGAGCTAGTGGATATAATCGGATGTGGATTAGAACTATAAAGGAAAAAACCGTTGCTAAAATTATCATTCATTTCCTCTAAAACAATGTTAGAACGATCCTTTTCTAAAATAAAGAAGATACCAACAAGCGGAGTATAATAAAAAAGGAACAATCGCAATGAAGCACATAAGAAGCAAGGATGTGTGCCGCCTGATTTGCCTCCCGTGTAGTATGAACTGGCTTGCAAGAGGAAAACATTTGAATGAGACTCATGCATTCCACAATGAGATTGTGGTTAGACTAAGGAGGGGTAAATCTCCATCCAACATGAGTGATAACATTGAGGTTATCTCCCTCAAGTATCACGTTGTTTGTTTTGAGTTTAATCAATAGAAGGATCTCCTCTTTCATAGCTCTAGTCTCTGCCTCCAGAGCAGAGCACAATGGGAATAGGCATCCCACACAACATAGTATCACACCATGATCATCAAGTTTTCCAGAAGTGGTACGGTTAAGGAGAGAAAAAACTAGGAAAAAACGATGAAATAAGTATTACATCCAATCGATCGGTAAGGAGCCCTACTGGTCTTCCAAAACAATGTTTTGAGAGCTCAACACACCCTGTATCGGTCGGTCGGCAAAGCCATACCGACCGATCGGTTGATCAGTTTCTCGACTCCTAGCAGAAATCGTATTTGACATGTTATGGGCACGATCAGATTGCTTAGATTTGTAAATTGATTGTATATGGGCGTCCGATCGGTCAATATAAGAAAATTCGATCGGTCGGTATACCAAATCCTTGTATATTAAAAAAATCAACAGAGATCCAATTCAAAGATACTTTTTACATGAATTTCATAAAGAGTATTTTGAAGTATGATCAAAATGTTTTTTCAATACAAACAAGGCAATCACGGAAATCCGAACAATATGCAATGCGTGTGTGCTCTATAGGTTGCAGCCATGTGTGCTTTTGAGCTCCGGCCACCTACGATCTCCCAGGCTTCAACAACCCATCTAGGGTACAATTGGAAAGTCCTCCGGATTTCCAGTTCCATTTTTGGCGAACCAAACAAGGTACTGGGAATGGAAGCAATTCCCAGACTTGATTCCCACGAGGGATTTCTCACCAAAAAATAAAAATCTTCAACAAGCCGCTTTCACTTCTTCGTTTCATAGGCTATATAGATACAGATCGAATAAAAGAAGCTATCCAACGGCTACCACAATCTCCCTGATACTAAGAAATCTAATCAACAACTCCTCAATGATCTTTGGTTGTGTTATTTCAAAGCAGAAACGGCAAAATTCTCAATTGCATGACACAAGATATACTATGATTCAGGTGTTATCTCTTTTGATACTTTAAAGATCCTACACGGAACGCAACACATCCGAGTTGCAACGGACACGGAAAACTCAGATCAGAACCCAGAGCCCTGGAGCAAAGGTCAGAATTGAGATCAAACGTTATACCTCATAAGCTGCAAGGATCTGGAGGAATCGCTGGGATGCGACCCCGTCGCCGGGGGAGGGCACGACGTCGGGATGGTTCTCCTTGGCGAGCTTGCGGAAGGATGCCTTGATCTCGGCGAAGGTGCTGCTCTCCGAGACCCCCAGCACCTCATAGGCGCTCTTGCCGGAAAACTCGCCGCCTCCGTCCGCCGCCGTGCAGAGGCGTCTTCTGCTGCTTTCCGTTTTGAGTGCGATGCCCTTGGAGACGGAAGTAATGGCGTCCGGCCGGCGGGGTGCCATCTCTCGGGTGACAGCGGAGCCACTGTGTGGGAAGACACCGAGAGATTGTATCTGGTACTTGGAACAGTGGGGACCACAGAATTACGTGGCGCAATCACAGCTATCCTCCAGATAATAGGGCTGACAATGGCCCCAAATACGGCCCAGGCCAGATTGAGTCCGGCCTGCTTGAAACGGGTTTGAAATTGAGCATTGAAAACACTATTAGGGGCTGTTTGGTTCGTAGAATTGAGACCATTTCCGTGAAATTAGAGTTGCATTTTGTTCTCGAGGGTGTTTTGGTTCCCATAATTGATGACAGAAATCGTTGCCGGAGAAAGATGAATTCTGCGTTGGGGGAAATGAGAGGGACGGACAATTCCTCCCAAGGTTAGGAGAAATGAATTCCGCCCCTCGGGAGTTTTCTCAAAAGATGACAATGTAATATTTTTAAATTCTATTTTTCAAAATTCTCTCTCATATTGTATGTGAATCAAACACCTTTAGGCAATGAAATGAATGCCCGCTGGATTTCCCCCCTCATTTTCAGCATGAACCAAACAACGACAATCAATTTTATTTCCGTGACAATCAATTCCGTGGAAATGGAATTGATTACCGAGAGGTAATTCTGCAAACCAAACAGCCTCTTATGGACTCAAACATATGCGTTGGGCCTGAAATCAAAACGAGACAGACTCGACCTTGTATGGGTCCAACCCAAAACCCGCCCACTTTTACACACCTATTTGGGCATGGACTTTAGTCTCTCTCTCTCTCTCACGTGCGCGCACGATAAAATAAGTTCTTGGGGGGTTAGGTAGACATTTACCTAAATTTGAATAGTAAGTTAACCAAAAATACAAACCCAAAAGTTGCAAAGCCCTACACACATGGTCCACAGCCATGCTCCCAAAGTCACCTAAACCAATTAGCTAAGCGTGGCAAGTGGCAACTAAGGAAGAGATTTGGCCTGACTGAAGGCCACCCTCATTGAAGCACCTGCTCAGAAGTTGGGATGGCAACAGTGCGGTTTAAAATCGAGAGCCGTAGAAAATCGCATCGCATGGTGCGGTTTTAGTCTGCCAAAATATAAAACCGTCGTGGTGCGGTGCGGTTTCGGTGTTGCTCAAAATCACACCGTTTAGACCATTATAATGTAAAACCGCGGTGTACCGCACCGTATGGTGCAGTTTTGGTTTTACATACGTTACACCGTGGTGCGGTTTCGGTGTGACGGTTCGGTACCGTTGCCATCCCTACTCAGAAACCATCCAAATGGTTAGTAAATAGTAACCAACAAGATATTTTGAGATATTTTGATATTACAGTGGGTGCCAATCTAAGCCCACCAAAGTTGGTTGGGGGCATAAAATATTGTGGGTGCGGACAATAAAGCGATGGGTGCGTCCCCCAGAGGGTCAGTGGAATCTGTTTTTTTTTTTTTTTCAGAGGACCATCGGAGCATTTGTTTATGCAGCGGAACAACCCCGCCCTCGGCCTTCCTCAGCCGGCGGCTCCTCCCTCTCCCCCCCTCCTCCACGGCGTACGATGTCAACGAACCCTCAATCGAACGGTAGCGTTCTCTCCCCTCCTTTGTTTCATGAACAGGGGCTTGGATTGTTCCCCTTCTGCTAGGGTTTAGACGTATAATTTGTAGATTTCTGTTTTGAAATCCGTGTTTATACTGCTGTTTGATTTGGGTTTCTAGTTTTTTTTTAGAATCTGGGTCGGTCCCCATTAATCTCTGATGCTTCTGGTTTTTAATTTTAGGTTTCTCGTATTGAAACTCGAAAATCAGGGCCTTTTTGCAATAAATTATAAATTCCTAAATTCTTAATATGGTCCTTGAAGTCATTAATCATGTCCTTTTGTGTTGTGACTTACCATTATTTGATAATTTTGCAGCCTAATGGCATGCAAGACTTGGAACATTGTTTGAATGAGAACATAGATGAAGCGAAGGCTGATTCTCGAATGGAAACCGAGGTACGAACGGTGTATGTATACTCTTGTTTTACTTCTTGTGCATATTATGCCATTTAATGTCAAGAAAATTCAAGATTTATATGGTATTTTTATAGGTGATGGACTGCAGTTTGGACCCAGTTGAGAATATAGATAAAGGTGAGTGGGAGCCCTATGTTAATGTAGAGAAGAATGGGGATGAGATAGCGGGAGATCATGTTGAAGATATTGTTGACGACCGAACACCTCGTGTTGGGATGACATTCAAATCTTATGTAGAAGTCTGTGATTTTTATAAGCAATATGCTTGCAGAATCGGGTTCGGTGCATCAGTGAAGAATTCATGGTTTACAGAAGATGGCCGGTGCCGAGGCTTGGTGGTCAAATGTTGTAAGGGGGGAAGGAGCAAAAAGGGTGAAGGATCGGAATGGCACATGAGAACAGACTGCAAGGCTATGATCAAAGTAAACCTTCGTGCCGATGGGCTGCTGCATGTTTCAAAGGTCATCCTCGAGCACAATCACGAGCTTAGTTCATCCACGGTCCATTTCTTTCGTTGCAATAAGATCTTGCCCGCCGCAGTTAAAAAATGTTTTGCGTTCAGCGAAGAGGCGGAGATACAAATGGACCAGTTTTCTGACGGAAATGGTGGAAAAGATTTCGTAAATCATGTTGAGAAGATGAAACGATTGAAGCTTGGAGCGGAGGATCTTGAAGCTATTCATCAATTTTTTACACACATGCAGATCAAGAACTCAAATTTTTTTTACTCGATGGATTTGAATGTGGAAGGATGTTTGAGGAATGTCTTCTGGGCTGATGCCAAGTCTAGGGCAGCATACGAGTATTTCGGGGATATTGTTTCTGTCGATACAACCTGCATGACGGATCTGTATGATATGCCATTTGTTTCATTTCATGGAGTGAACCATCACGGTCAATCGGTCTTGTTAGGTTGCGGTTTGCTTTCGGATGAGACCACTGAGGCCTATATCTGGTTATTTGAGGCATGGCTTTCTTGTATGTATAGGCACCATCCAAATGCCATTATCACTGATCAATGCATCAACATGCAAGCTGCAATTGCCCATGTTTTCCCACATTCTCGCCATCGCCTATGCCTTTGGTATATACTGAAAAAGATGCCGAAGGAACTAGGGAGTTGTACTGAATACCAAGCTATCGAGCAAGAATTCAAGAAAGCAGTTTTTGACTCTTTAAGAGTGGGCGAGTTTGAAGAGCAATGGGCAGAAATAATTGGAAAACATAGGCTTGAAGCAAATCATTGGCTCAGCGGATTATATGTGAGTCGACATCTGTGGGTCCCTTTCTTTTTGAAAGACACATTTTGGGCAGGAATGTCAATCACCCGATCTGATGAGGTTTTGACGTTCTTCTTCGAGGGGTACATACATTCCAATACTTCTCTGAAGCAGTTTGTTGCCAACTATGAGATGGCCATGCAAAGTAAATATGAAATGGAAGCTAAGGCAGATTTTGAGTCATTTCATAATAAATGGCCCTTGATAACAAAATTTTATATGGAAGAGCAGCTCTCCAGATTCTATACTCTTGACATCTTCAAGAAATTTCAAGACGAGATGCAAGACATAATGTATTGTAATGTTTCACTTGTTAAGGTAAGCGAGTCAATCTCTACCTTTGAAGTTAAACAGTGTGAGTTCATAGAAGATGGCAAGACGGTGATTGGGTACAAATATTATGAAGTTCTTTACAATGCAGAGGAACTTGAGGTGGAGTGCATTTGTCATTGCTTTTATTTTAAAGGATTCCTATGTAGGCATGCCTTAGCTGTGCTAAGGTTGCAACAAGTGCATGAGATTCCTTCTCGATACACCCTTGATCGTTGGAGAAAGGACTTTAAGCAGTTTAAGGCTTTGACTCATTCCTCTAGTAATGTGGCATTTGATAATGAAATGGAGCGTTATGGTTATCTAACCAAGCAATGTCTTCGAGTTGTTGAGCTAGGGGCAAAGTCTGACAACAAATTCCAGCTTGCAATAAAGCTAGTAGGAGAGTTGGAGAAGCTTCTTAGCACATGCGAAGATGGGCAAATGCTTCTAGGTCATAGTGAAGTTAATGTCATGGAAAATGGAAATGTAACTAAGACTATGCCTTCTAAAAGTAAAGCAAATGATAACATTGGTGATTCAGTGCAAGTTAGGCGCAGAGGTCGGCCTGCACAAAAGAGGAAAAACTGTAATACAGAGAAGACATGCAAATCAAGAAGGAAAATGGTATTTATATAAAAAGCAGCTATTTTCCAAACAAGACTTAATTGGTTGATTTTATTGCTAATCATTAACTTTTCAGATGTTTCATGAACAGGCTAATCAAATAGGATCGGAAGAGAGCGGAAGTGAGGTGCTTCACATTACTTCGACTGCGCCACATTTTGACACTAATATTGGAATGCAAGGAAACATCAATGTAGTGGTATGCTCCAACAAGCTTATACCTGCATAGTGTGCCTACTGTAGTCACTGATTCTTCTATTCTAGGAAGCAATTTATAAACTAACTCGTCTCTCAGTAGCCATGTTGGGTTACCGCTTACCTGTGATTCTATGAATGATCATTACTGTGACAACATGGTTTCAAATGTTTTACCAACAGTATAGGTTTTGAATATTATTTTTCCGTTTAATATGAAATTATACACATTGGGTTTTTCTTTTTGTTTTTTCTCATATTCTCATTTCTTGTATTTTTCACTTTTGATTTATATGCGATAATATCATCAAGTCCACCCAATTCGCACTCAAAGTAGTGGGTATCATTTGGTACAGATGATCCACTCATATTTGGGTGTTATCCAACATGGGGTATGAGGATGTTATACAATCATAATGTGCTTTTTTCCCCGCAGTTCAAAGCTGGTGGTTTATATGCAAAAGACAGATACGAGGTAGGTGTGTTCTAATTGGTTAGTCTAACTGAGACCACCCAAGAATGAACTGGAGATACCATGCCGTTTTTGTTTCTAATTATCTTGGCTGTCTTGAGTTTTTTTTTTAGTCAAATGATGAGACCGAGGTGATTAATACAGAGGACAATCACATTTTAGGTGCCACTTAATAGGTAGAGACCATGCTGATAGGATTATATGTGTAGATTCTGTAGAATGAAGCTTCTCGGCTCTTTGCATGTCATCAAATGACACTATGGTCCTTTTTGTTGGGAGTGGCAAAGGGATCTGCAAATATGTGATAAAGGAATGTGTTATCTCACTGTAATACTTCTAGTGCTCGTTAATAAAATTTTGAGATGATGTTCACCTTAGTGTTGTCTAATTGTTGTGTGGACTTTGAGTTGGTTGATCTTCATCTTTATGTTCTCATCTTAATGCACAAAGAGGAATTCTATCGACACCTGCAAGCTTTTGTATTGGCACCCAACCAAAATTTGTCTATATTCATACTTGCCCTTCTTCTTTCTCTCTTTCCTTCTCTTCCTCTTGTTTTTTCTCCTCCTCCTCCCCCCCCCCCAAAAAAAAAAAAAAAAAAAAAAAACTGGTAAATGGAGTGGACAAAGCTGATAATAAAGAAAAATTGATCCTTCGGTGGGCAAAAATCAAAGTTTATTAAACAAAGTCGGCCACCGGTCACCAACTCAATAAAAAAAATTCAATACTGGGATGTGAATGTGGTTTTCCTTTAAAACAGCAGTCACTAGAGACATGTTGGTGACTACATGTCGACATTGACATTACAATGTTGGTCGCAATCGTTCGCTACCGTCAACTTCCTCCATCGCCTCTATCTACCATCTGTGGTTTTTGACCCTTGCAACATCGCCTCCATCTGCCATCACTGGAAAAAAATAAATTATGCTTTCGTCGGTTGTCATTGCATACCCGTCACTGCTAACCACGGTCACCCCCTTGTATCGCCCCCACCGATAGATGTTGTCACCCGCACAATCGTTGGTTAGCTACCACCTTTGCCTATCGCTTGCCTCCCACCATCCATCGGCCACCATCGCCACCATCGACCATAGAAAAAAGAACCAACACAGCAGCCCCACCACCACTATCGACCGTTGCTTAAAATGGCAATTATCCAAATAATGACCTCTTTGGCATTCGGTCGGACCTTGGGCCATTCTTCAATTTGAAGAATTCAAAGCCAATTGAAGTTGCTCTTCTACCGTCTCTATTTGTCCACCTAATTCTTATTCTATTAGACACGCATGAATTTGTCTCTCCATTTTTCTAAGTAATAAATGAAAGAGTCAAAGATAATGAAAATTATCAAATTGTAATACTTTTAGCATTGTGGCCTCTGTAATTTTTCAACACCATCAACATCAATGTCGAGCACAAATGAGAAAATGGAGAGTTGATGTTAGATTAATGGTCAATCATAAGAACTGGACAAAAAAAGAATCCAAGCCTCATCCTCGTAAGGATATTATGAAAGCACTTGTAAAGATTGTCAATATTGACCATCAACTAAGATGAAGCAATCACGAAATAGAGGCATTGCACTTCAAGTTTCATACTTAATAGGCATGAAACTGAAATGATGAAAGGACCCCATAAACATCCCTGTAAGCAGATATCGATCTTGTGCAGGATGCCGAGAGGGGGGGTGATCCAAGAGGGGTGTGTAGGTTGCCAGCTCCACCTGGTGTGGTGGATTAGCCTCGGCACGTCGACCGATCAACGGAAATGAGGAGGAAGAAAAGGGGTGGTGGGTGCTCAACTGTGGGCAGTGCCGGTCGCAGAGGTATAGTAGTCAGCAACTCCGATCGCAAAGGAATAGGAAGAGAAGGCCAGATTTCTCTATCTGCAAAATCTTATCTCCCTTTCCCTCTTTCGTTTCTCTCGTGCGACAAGTAAGGTAGGGGCATGCGATTTTCAAAGCATTCCTCTCTCTCTCTCTCTCTCTCTCTCTCTCTCTCTCTATCTCTGGTAGGAACTTAAATGTCGTATCTCTCTCCTCCCCTTTTATTCCAGCCATATCTATATCTACTATCTATCTTTCCCTTTAATCATGGTCATCTTTTATCTCCCCTTCCTTTGAATTTCATTCGTCCTTTGTCTCAGTTTGTTTGTCCCCCCCACAACTGTCCTCCCTTATTATGTAGATGACATATGAACCATTATAAATATCAAGAAGTATATGATACTAGTTGGTCAATAACAATAAGTAACAACTACCAACTATAAAATAGAAAGTCATCAACTATCAAAGAGGTTAACATCAAGTAACATAATGTTGTAATCTAAAAAAAAGAACATAATGTCATAATCCAGTCTATCCAGACAACTTCAACAAATAGTAACATTAGTACATGATACATCCACCCCAAAAAACACAAATAGTACTAATCCTCTCCAACACAAATAGCTCAGCTCGCAATATACATAGTCGGGGTTATTAAACAGGCTGAGTCCGCATTAATCCCGACTAGACCCAGTCACCACTCGGGCCCAAGCGGGGACTAGTCGGTTTCCGCCTAGCTCTAAGGGCATTTGGTCTAATCGGGTCTGCAAAATGGCGACTGCAGACTAGTCACCGACTAGTCTTGATTGTGATAGCATAGCTCTTAACACCACATTGTAGTAAAGTGATTATTTAATTATATATGTTGATAACTTGTTAACAAAGGCAAAACTATACATTATAGTACTCGAATTCCAAATGGGTATGGTCAGGTATGGCCCCTTCCAATGCCCGGATGGGTATGGATCGGATATAGACCATCTCATACTTGAATGGGTATGGATATGGGTCAGGATTGACCCAAACCCAACCCATTGCCAGCCCTACTTGGAACCCTACGACAATGTCTGAGATTGTGCAGTGACTATGCCAACATTGTGATTATATGCTGGTTGGAACCCACAAGTGAGTCTCCTTCCTTTTGCTCCAAACCACAAGTGAGACTACTCCCATCTTTTCTCCTCTACTGAATAACGTGCTCTGGTCTGTCTCCCCAAAGCCATTCACTTTTCTTTACTGCTCAATTTGAGGGTTTGGTCAACTTCTTAAGTGTTCAACAAGGGAGATAATAATCTGATGTGTCATTTTGTTGATTGAGTAGATTGTTATTAGAGTGACCAAATGTATATCGTTCCCTGTTTTCGTAGTGAATGAAAATGTTATAGTGAATGTATTACGTTCCTTTTCTTTATGGTGCAAGAAAATGTATGTATGAGTATATATGTCATTGATTTCAATTGTGGAAATTTTTATCACAGTGAAAGAAAATGTATGTTGTTCCTTGTTTTGTTAGTTCTTTTTTAAATTTAATTATATGCCATCGATTATTTGTTAATGGGTTCCATTTGTTTTGTAGAAACCGACAACGTATGAACGTGCAAGGGATGACAATATTGACTATGCAACCTTTTCGGTTCCTTTCACAGACCTTGTACAAGAAGAAGTAAGACTGGCTATTCATTTCCATGCAGTAGACTTATTTTGTTTTGTTAATCGAGGCAGAGCATTTTCCTTTTTTTGCTATATTTGTTAATTGATTGACAGTTATTTTAGAAACATAATGGCACTATAATTGCCCCATCGACGGAAACAATGAACATTCTGGATGTGACGGATCCATTCACAACTGACATGGTATGTAAATTTATACGACCCGGTGCACTGCTTAACTTTTTTTTTTCGGTGAAAGATAATATCTAGACACCAGTGTACTTTTTCATGAATTGTAGGTGTTCAATAGTCGTGATGAAGTCATCAGATGGAGTCGAGATACCGGGAAAACGGTAGGGATTATCGTAGTGATAAAAAGATCGGACTATGGAGTGAATGGTAAGTCTCCTAGGCTCACTTTGGGTTGTGAGAGAGGAGGATATTACCGAAGGAACCAAGGGGGTAGGAACATCAAAGAAACTTCTCGGCGGAAGAGATCCAAAAGGTGCGAGTGCCCTTTCTTATTGAGAGCCATAAAGATGCCGCTAGAGGATCAATGGATGATTAAAGTTGAATGCGGCACCCACAACCATCCAGCTATATAGTGTTTTGAAGCGTGCTCATTTGCCGGGAGGGCTTGCTACTGCAGAAAATACTATCTTCCAAGATTGTCGGCTATTGATGTAAAGCTTAGAGTCGTGCTTACATTTATTAAGGAGATGGAGATGTAACGATGATGGCGGGTGGTGCAACAGTCTCGACTCTCGACAGAGAGAGAATGGGTGCCAATACAGCCGCTCGGAATAGGGTTGGGTGCCAATGCAAAGATGGTTGATGTGGGTTCCAAGCATAAGTTGGTGGGTGTCGGTTAATTTTCCATGCAAAAACAAGGATACAGTTCTTGTTTATTACTGATTTTCTTTCATGGAATGTGCAAATCGTACAGTTTGAGCCAAATAAATCAATGAATCAGCTATTTATAAGTTAACACTAAGTTATGAGGATGCTATAGAATCCATGTTGTGACTGATTATGGTTGGGAGTTGAAGCCTCTGCCATGGCATAGGGCCATTCTGACATGGCACCTGATCAGAGCCGTTCCTTTGCCTGCTGGTCGGAAATTAGTGTGATTCACTATTCACTGAGTGCAACGGACAGCTGTGATCAGTGCCACATCAGGCCCGGCCCGGCCCGGATGGAAACCAGCATGGCTGAATAGCATTTTCCAAAAACAACTCAGCAATTGAGCAATGCTATTTGGTACGAAACCAACATGTTGAAGCGATTAACCCCCTCAGGACAATGGACATAGCTACCTGTGGCTAGGGCTGGCAATTTCGGACCCGACACGGAGTTAGCGGTTCTGGGTCAGGGCTAAACGGGTTCGGGTCGTAAACGGGTCAACACGATAGACCCGTTTAATAAACGGATCGGGTCCAGGTTTAGGGTCTGGACACGGTAGACCAGGGAAGACCCGTTTAATATTCAACGGATCGGGTCGTGTCGGGTCGGGTGTACCAGCAATCCGATACTGTAATATACAGTATCAGCAGGTCTATCGGGTTAGGTCGGGTCGAGTCGGATCGGGTCAACTGATTAAACTCGTGTGGTAAACGGATCTATGGGTCTTATCGGGTCTACCGTTTATAAACGGGTCAGGTACGGGTTTAGAATCTAGACAATATTAATTTAACGGGTCGGGTCCGAGTCTAGGGGTTTTGGACACGACCCGAAACTAGACCCGACCCGACCGGACCCATTGCCACCCCTATCCGTGGCCTTGGCCAAGGGTTCAAATATGTGCTACGGCTAATTTCCTCCCATGCACTGTAGTGGCGGGTCTCCCTCTCTTACTGGCGAGCTTTCCCAACTGTTGGATTATTAAAAAAATCAGGACAATTCTCTCACTCCTATGTGGAGCTTATCTAGTGCTACCACGCTAACAGCATTTAATAACATTTCATTAACAGTCGGCCCCGACAACTTTCCTATTAAGAGAGATCAACGGTTCAAAGTTTATTTGCAATAGATCCAGCAGCTAGTAAAATAATTTATATATCCTTTCATTAACCATATAGTTAAATCAGTTTCACAATAAAAACATTTAAGAATTCCAAAATGTTTTTGTTGATGTTTTGAAATCCTAACCCTAACCCTAATTCTATAAACTAAATAGTGAATCATGACCCTAACCCTACTTCCACACCCTAAATAATGAACCCTAACCCTAAACCTAACCTTAATTTCATACCCCTAACAATGAACCCTAACCCGAAATTACTGCAGCAATCCAAGATCAACTGTAGTAACCCGAAATCACTCTAATAATCCAAAACCACTGTAGCAGCCCGAAAATACTGTACACTCAGAAAACACTGTAGCAATCCAAAAATACTGTAGCACTCCGACGTAATATACTGACCACTATGGTGGTTTCTTAAAAAAAAAAAAAAATTAAAAAAACCACTGAAATCACAGCTACAACCACTGAGAAGAGGCCTTCTTTATATTGGCCATAAACATTTAAAAACAAACTCGCAAATCTAAAACCGAATCAAATAACAGCTGCAGGTCAAAAGACTCCATGGAACAAAATCATTAAGGGAATAAAAAAAATCGATGGAAAATGGCACTCATCAACTCCAGCATGCATAATTAAAATTCTGCGTATCAAGACGATTCTGAATCCTTAACCACGAACATAATTTAACTCCACTTCGGCCAAGTAATTGTCGATCTCAGCTGGGCTCAGCACTCTGCAACACAAGACGGAACGATCAACAAGTGCGAGATCCTAGTTCAATCGAAGATTTCATGCTCGAGGCATAATATTATCATTCAATAGTATCTGTTCGACCAACTAAAGTAAAATAGAAATGCTTTGTAATGCCCAAAGCAACCCCTCATGATGGTCAAACATGCCTGAATTTCCGGTCAGCACCGATAATTCCCATCTCGATGTTCTTCCCTGAAATTTGGCCTTCAAACCTACATAGTTGACACGGAATTCATTTCTTTCGGTGTAGCTTCAGCAAAGCTGTATGGGTCAAAGTCAGTAACATTTGCAGCATTGAAGTGATCGATAATAAAGAGTTCTCTGACATGATTAATAGACTCTCGGGGGAAGGTTGGTCGGTCCGATTCAAGAGTAGACTAACGAGATCAGTTCTGGCACGTACTGTGTATCATTTGTGGAGGGAAAGAAACGAGAGAATATTCGAAGGAGCACAGAGAACGACAATGGAGGTGAAGAAATGCATCATTCAAGACCTAAAAAACCTTTTTAGTACCGTGGAGATTCATAGAGCTAACGAGAAGGATAAATCTGATATCAGGAAGTAGAGGATTAGATCGGAGTAGTGGCTGTCCCGCTTTGGGTGTTTTTACTTCTTGGTTTTTCTAAGACTTCGGTCTTGGACCCTCACCTGTACATACCTTTTCTCTTATAGCATTCTTCTTACCTTTCAAAAAAAAAGAGATGGAATTCATCGTATCATTACCAAGGTAGATCGAGGCAGTTAGTGAGCGTCATGGAATGAGACTGATTGCATAAAGTACCCCTCTTTGAGAGTCAATATGGCAGTGTGGGCAGCATCATCAAGCTCCATATCCTCAGTGTACCAACAGGCAAAAGAGGGGCACCAGAATTTTGATCAAGCGAGAAATTCGTAGAGGAAGCTCAAACAGAGGCTAGCATACATTTTTGAAGAAAAAGGCTAGCGTATATTCAAAATAAACAATGAAGTGACGAAGCAGATGAAAAGAACATCGGACAAACAAAAGGTAGAGCAATAGAACTCATCAATCACTAAAATACGCTGCCATACTGTTAAATCATTATCCTTGGGAATGCAAAAACCATGTACACTTGTGTGCTACCTTAGATAACCCAAGTTGCATTTTGGAAAGAAGATGTCATGATAGTAAAAATTTTCGGCAAAGTGGTATCAGAGCCGGTTCTCCTCGGGATGGGGAGGTCTAACCCTACATGAGAACGTGTAGCCCTAAAGGGGGTGGATTGTGACGACCAAGATTCAATAGGCCAAGAGCCAAAACTCCTAAGGTTGTGATGCCAAGAAAACGCCTGTAGAGAAGGAGATCCTAAGCTACTTATATAATTTCCTTCCCAAACATAGAAAACGCGCTTTAAAACCGTGCGCCACTACAGATTTCGTAAGAACTCCGTAGTTAAGCGTGCTCGGGCGAGAGTAGTACTAGGATGGGTGACCACCCTATGAAGTTCTCGTGCGGGCACGGGCAAAGCGAACAAAATCGTTTATGTTTGAGGCAGATGTTACATAGCATGTTTTGTATTAAGATGGTTGCATAATCTATAAATAAATACTAATAAAGTTGAGGACTCCTTCGTCACCACCCGTCTCTCTCTCTCTCTCTCTCTCTCTCTCTCTCTCTCTCTCTCTCTCTCTCACATATCACAATGGGGACTGGGGAGCGGGATTCGACACTGGATGTGTGACAAATCGAGCAGCATCACAGCCATCCGTGCATTGCATGGGAATACGAGATTAGTACTAGTTAATACCATGTAGCTAGGATACGAAATGTGGATATATCCTTGAATATCATGCCAAACCCAAAAATTAACTTTCCGGTTATCTAAAAAAAGTTTGATCAGAATGCAATAATATGATCCAATTGAAACCAAGCATACCACTAGCATAAATTATCTATATGCTTAACCTAGAGAAAAATGGATCATGAGATGCAAATTATAAAATATGAACCCAAGCAGGTCCATGTGAACTTTTTTTTTTTGAGAACCCCTCCTAACGGAGGGAGGGTTTGGCAGACCCCAACCAGAATCCATTAAACACTCAAGATAAAAGGTTGTTACAAAAACTGGTAGCCTCCGCCCCAAGTTTATCCCTCCAAGGCGTTATCCAAGCGCGGAAGAAAGAGATCACCGAAATCCGCAGCTTATCCTGCCCTGTCGACTTACCGGAGAAAATTCTGCTATTCCGCTCTAGCCAAATAACCCAGAGTATCGCCATGGCCAAAACGTCCCATGGCTTCCAAATCGCCACCGGAATTCTCCTCCTCCTCCAAGAAGTCCAAAGCCCTCTAAGGGACCGGGGATGCGAAGAAAGACCTGCCATGCTCTCGAAGTGATCCCACAGAACCCTCGCGAAAGGGCACCCAAGCAGAAGATGCGATGTCGTCTCCTCCTCCGAGGCGCAGAAGATGTCGTCAGAATCTTATTCCTCGAAGCCAACAAGGAAAAAATCTGGACCTTCGAGGGAGCCTTCGACTTCCATATAGCCTTAGACGGGCCGTGCCTCTGCACCCGTGGAAGGAGATGATCGTAGAAGGATCTAACCGAGAAAAGTCCTGAGGAATTGCCCTCCAACGAACCTCATCCTTGACCGGTCGGAACGAGGCCGCCTGGAGAATCAGGTGGAGGTCCCGAAGCTCACGCTGACCGTCATGGTCTAAAGGAGAAGCGAACCTCAAGCGCCATCCAATAGACCCTCGCCTCCTACTAGCCTGGGATCGGACTGAAGCTCCCTTGTTCCGGACCACCGCGAAAAGAGCTGGGAAGAGATGCTCTAGAGGTCTGTCCCCCAGCCAAGTATCCCTCCAGAATCTGATATCTCTCCCGTCACCTAGCACCAGGGAAGTGGCCTCCCTGTACAGATCCTTGACCCTGAGAATGCCCCGCCAGAAATGGGATATCCGGCCTGAAAGTCGACCCCGCACCTGCAGAGGGGAGAACCTCCTAAAATACTTAGCCAATATGACATCTCTCCAGGAACCCCCAGTTCCCTGCTGCAATCTCCACCACCATTTTCCCAGCATGAAAATATTAAATCTACGAAGATCCAGAACTCCCAGACCACCCATCTTCTTCGGGAGGCAAACCTGATCCCACCTCATGAGGTTGTAACCTCCTGCAGCATCGACCCCATGCCAAAGGAAGGATCTCCGAATCCTATCAATCCGATCAATTACCCACGAAGGCAGGTAGTAGAATGAAAGATAATAGTAGGGGATAGAAGAAAGGACTGAGTTCACTAGCACCAGCCTGCCACCCGAAGAAAGAAATCTCCCTTTCCAGCCCTCAAGCCTCCTCTCGATCTTGAGAATTAGCTGCTCCCAATCCTCCCTCCTCAGGGCTCTGTCACTGATAGGCAGACCTAGATATTTCATAGGTAGGGAGGCTACCTTACAGTTTAGAAGTCTAGCAAACTCACCACCTGCATCTCCTGAGCCAATATAGTAAAGACTACTCTTCTGGAAGTTGATCTTCAGGCCTGAGGTCAACTCCAGACCGTATAGAAGAATTTTGAGGGAGACCATCTGGAAGGGGCACGCCACTGTGAATAAGAGGGAGTCATCAGTATAGTGCAGATTAGACGTAGTCCAACCATGACCGCCCACCCCCCTAACCAGGCCCTCGGCATTTGCCTTCCGGACTGCGGCATCAAAGGCGTCTACAACCAAAATGAACAAATAGGGGGATAACGGGCATCCCTGCTTCAAACCCTTGTACACCTTGAAGTCCCTGTCTTGCTCCCCATTTATCAAATAAGATAATTTCGAGGAATCCAATATTTCTTTAATCCAGCTCAGCCACCCACTAGAGAAACCTTTAGCCCTCATAAGATCAAGGAGGAAGTCCCATCTGACTTGATCAAAAGCCCTCTCGAAATCGATCTTCAGCAAAACTCCTTCCTCTCCAGATTCGCGAAGGTGAAAAATCGCCTCATGCGCCGCTGCTACACTGTCCAGTATAAGACGCCCCTTGATGAAAGCGGTCTGGGAGGGAGAGACAAGCAGGGATATGTTGTCCGCCAGCCTATTGGCGAGGACCTTCGAAATAATCTTGTACAGACAGTTCGAGAGGGAGATCGGTCTATAATATCGAATAGATTCTGCAGAAGATTTCATAGGGAGGAGAATTATCCACGAGTGATTCAAACAATGAAGACGCACCTTCCCGGAGAAGAAATCCCACAGCAGCCGGCAGAGATCGCTGGCCAGCATGTCCCAGTACTCCTGATAGAAGGACATAGGGAATCCATCCGGCCCCGGGGCTCCATCTCCCTTGGACTGAAATACCGCCCTCCGGAATTCCTCGTCAGAAAAATCTGCATCGATGCTGGAGCCGGCCGGCAGCCTCGGGAAGTCCGCACCTTCCCAGTCGAAAGAAATACCCGTAGGAGCATCCGACTCCAAGAAAGAAGACTTGAAGAAGGAGGTGGAAGCCTCCAAGATGTCCGCCGTGGTCGATAGCTCCCTATCCTCGTGCCTCAAAGAGGTCAGAAAATTCTTCCTCCTCCTGGCGTTAGCGACTCTGTGGAAGTAGGATGTATTTGCATCCCCCGACTTCACCCATTGCTCCTTCGAGCGCTGCCGCCACATCTCCTCTTCCTTCCTCAAAACCATCACAAGGCTCTCGTTGAGTTCCTTCAGCCTCACCGACTCCGGAGGTGAAAGGGTGGCCGACTCCCCCTTCACCTCTAGAGCCTGAATCTCCACCAAGATGGAAGCCTTCTGCCTAATAACATTCCCGAAATGGCTCTTGCTCCAGTATTGCAACTTCTTCTTAACGAACCTGAGTTTCCTCACCATGTTCAAGGCCGAATTTTCAGTTCAACCTGCTTCAGTCCACCAGTCCGCCAGCATGCCTTTGAATCCGTCCTCCATCGACCAAATTGTCTCGAACCTAAATGGTGGCCGGACCGGAGCTATCGGGTCGGTCGCCAGGAGGATTGGAGCGTGATCGGAGACGCAGGATGCCAGACCGGTCTGAATCGAACCTGGAAACAGCACATCCCACTCCGACGAGATCAAAAATCTATCCAACCTAGCCAAGATGGGATCCTCCCGCTTGTTGCTCCATGTGAAGGTACGCCCGGTCAGCGGCAAGTCGACCAGCTCCTGGTGCCTTATAAAAAGGGAGAAAGCCCTCATAGCTGAGACGTCTCCACCACTGCGAAGCCGCTCCCCCGCACCTCGAGTGACATTGAAATCCCCCGCTAAGACCCATGGTCCTCGAAAATTGGTCCTGAGCAAGGACAACTCCGTCCAAAAATCATCTCCCCTACTGTGATCCGTGGGACCATAAACCGAGGACAACATCCACTCCAAGCCATCCAATCTATTCTGTAACACCAGCGACAGTGAGAAGACTCCAACATTCGTGCTCTTCAAAAGGAAAAGGTCATCGCTGTAGCCTATCAGAATGCCTCCTGACGCGCCTGTAGCATCCTTAGCTTCCCACTTAGCAATCTTCCTAGTGCTGAGCGAACAGAAAAAATGGCTCGTCAGATTCTCCCGCTTCGACTCCTGGATACAAATGATGTCCACATCATGGATGGACGCAAAAGAACTAGCCGCTCTCCTCTTCTCAGACTTCCCCAAGCCCCTAACATTCCAAGAAAGAATCTTCATGAGAACAAGAACACTCCACACCAATCACAACCACTCAAGGACTCGCCCGCTCAGGAGGCCAACTTTGCCCTCTTCTCCTCTAGAGCCCTGATAGAGTCAAGAAAAAATCTCACACTATCTAACTCAGGAGTAGTGATAAACCCACACTTTCTAGCTATGTCCAGAATTACATCACCTCCAAAAAAGACAGGGGGAGGGACATTTATACCACTTAAATTACGGCCCAATCAAAATGATGAGAGAACTTTCAGCAAAACCTTCTTAAGGCTTCACACAATCATCATGCTTTGAGTGTTCGACCCCACGAACCGGTTAAGACTCTGTCTGATCCAAAATGGAGCACCTCTGTACCTGAATATGTCCCGATTCAAACCAGCTTGGCCAAATCAGTCTGATTCTGCCTGGTTTGGATCCGATTCAAGCCTACTTTGTAATTTCTCTTGTTTTATTTTGGGTGAGGGGGTGGGTAGGTGCGTGTGTGTGTGTGCGCGTATGTGTATGTGTGCACGCATGTGGGGGTGGGTAGTTACAAAGGTTTTTTCTTTTAAAGAGGAAGCTTGATGGTTGGTGTTAGCTTGATGTACATTGTTGGCCCATTCCCTAACAGCTTGGTGTTAGCTTGATGTACATTGTTGGCCCATTCCCTAACAGCTTAAGCTTTTGATGAGATGCATTCCTAACATGGTATCAGAGTGCTAGTTTTTTAGAGATTCTGGGTTCAAAAATCTTGTTACCTCCATTTGTTTATTTCGGTATTTGCCCCATATGTTTAACTCTCCACGTGCGGGAGAGGGTTGCACGCGAGAGGGAGTGTTAGCTTGGTATACATTGTTAGTCAATTCCCTAACAACTTAAGCTTTTAGGTGAGATGGTTTCGTAAAGTTGGCTTGCATGTTGATAATTAAACTCCAAGATTGGAGCAGTGTGTGTAAGGTAAGCATCTGCGCCTGCATTTTTTTTTAAAAAATAACAAAGGTAGGTGAGAGAGAGAAAAGATGAACGTAGATGAAAGCAAGGCTTGCATGTTTTGATTTATCTGTCATGCACCCCTCTGTCTTCATTGTGTAGGTAGGGAAATCACTTGATGGTGGTCATATGAAGAAAGTAACCTTAAATGGGATAATTAACAAGCATCAGTGGCGGACCCAAGATTTTTTCTTAGGGAGGGCATAATTATTAAACAGTAACAACAATCGTTGCCTCACAGTTGGAGGTTTCGGCCGACAGCGTGACAACGTCCCTACACTTCCTTCGATCGCACATCAAAAGGCCTGCTAGGATTTTGTCTCGAGTGGTGTATTATTTCGGTCCTCGGAGTCCTTCGACAATTATGGGCTATAACTAGCCGACTCGGTCGGGTTGCACGGGCCGTGAAAAAGACTAGATCCTTGTTTTTTTATTTTTTATTTTGAAAATTTTCATACATACCACCAAAAACCTATAAATATGCCCCGATTTCCACTCGATTCTCATTCACTAAGGGCCATGGGGATGAACCCTATAGGGATGCTATTGCGCGGGTGGTGGCTGATGATGGTGGGCGTCGACCAGCCAGTGGTGGGCGTCAATTTCCAGTGGACAGCAGGGTCGGCCGTGGGTCACCAGTGCGGGCAGCGGCAACAGGTGGTGGTTGATGGGGGTGGTGGCCGGCAGCAACGGATGACCTATGGGACGGTGGTTGGTGGTATGACGATGGATATTGATTGACGGGGCATGGTGGCCGACCAATGAGCAGCTTCGAATGGGCACATCCACGTGCAGTTGGCAACCAAAAGTTAGCAAACAAAATTGCTAGCATTGTTTTTTAGATAAATTACACTTGCCCCCCCCCAGTTTAGCTCAAAAACATTTAACCCCTCTATAGTTAAAAAAACTACATTTTGCCCCCCTTCAATTCAGTTTCGATCAGATAAAAATATTAAATGAGGAAACCAAGTAATTAACAAAAGGGGTATTGTGCTAACATTTTAGAGTGATTTGGAACAAAATAAACTACATGGGGTTTAAGTTTTTTAAGCTAAACTTCAAGAGGGGAAAGTATAGTTTACCCTTGGTTTTCTTTCACAAAGTGAGGGGGGGCTTGAGCCCCCCCTAGGCCCAAAGTAGGTCCGCCCCTGACAAGCATAAGATCTTGATACACAATATCCAGTAATGCTAGGGGATAGTTTGATGAATATAACATCGGTCGTTCCGCTCCTTTCACCGGGTTTGCCAAGCAATCTACAACGCCATTTGGCTCCTGATAGATGTGAGTAATCTGACGTGGCCCTTTTGTTTGTAACTTTGCCAAGCCTTTCTCTAAGGTACGTTGAACCATGAGGCAACCCTTTTTGAAGCAATGAAATGATCACTTGAGAATCACCCTCTATCCAAATAGGAAGGCAAGGGAACAAAGCAACCAGAAAATGTACTTTTGGAAAATACCCCATGCGTTCTACAACAAAAACATGTAGTAAGTGGCCGGTATGCCCTCATCAAAAAGAACATTTCCATGATCATTCCTAGCAATGCATCATGTGCCTGCCTTTCCACCCATGTCCAAGGATCCATCAAAATCAATTTACCTTCGCCTTCCTCAGGTAATAACCATCTGGTACCAACTATCATATTTGTCTGTTCACTAATCTTTGAGTGAGTTTCATGCTAAATCTGCATATAACCTTTCACCTGCTCCCATATCACACGGGCAATACTAATAGGAGGTTGAACGGCATGATCAAATGTTGCCCTTTTTCGAGCCTACAATATATTCCAAATTGAAGTCAGAAGAAATCCTTGAGTAAAAACAACCACATCATGTGATTGATTTGAAAGATTCATCAAAATAGTATGGAATTAATGATGAGAGAGCGGAAATGATGGAATGTATGCCAAAGATGTCCCCAGCAGCACACATGTTTTAAGTGAGGGCAACCAAAGATAGCATGATTTCTATCTTCCACCTCATGTTCACATCTAATACAGTCCACGGGAATATCCATATCAAGATGAATTTGTGGGAATCTTATGTAAGAGGACTTTCCAATGGAAACACTTTGCCCTTGAGATGCAGGTGTTGTCCAAAAAGCCTTCCATAAGCAATTTGAACCCAAACTGATGCGCTGATCATGGTGCAACAACATTCAATATGCATCTTTAAGGTTGAACTCATATTTTCCATGTGGTCCTTGTTGGGGATGAAATCGTCTATCCTACATAGATTCTCGTTGGTCAAAGTTTGCCGCCGGAGTGAGACTGTCACGGTGACTTCCATCTTCCTCTTTGTCGTCGGAAAGGTTGCCGCGAACAGGCTGCAAGAATGGAAAAGCGTCAGAGATGGCCGACTTCCTCTAGAGCAACTACCCTTCGATACGTAAGTTAGCACACAGATCGACATGAAAGGAAGCAAGGGCGAGCTAGGTTAGTAGGGGGCTCACATAGTTCGAACCTTCGCACAGTACCCCAGATGGAATTTTATAGGAGCTTGGGGGGTGGAGACGTCGACACGTGTCCGTTCATGTGTCCGTCAGGTGGTGACGCGCATCTAGTGCAGAGGACCACCTCTCAGAGCATTCTGGAGGTCGTGGGGCGTGGGCAACGTCGTGCTGCAGACGACAGGTTGCCTAGAGAATCTTCACGTGGTGCTCTAGTGTTGGCACATAGGTGACGGTCAGGCTAGAGCAGGGGACCTCCATGTGTTGATCCTTAATTGATGTGGGTCGGCGACTAGCGTCATACAGGAGCTGACCGGGGTGTGGATCACGTCGCTCTCCTTTGCCATATGTTACGCTCCGATAATAGGGTCAATAATCTGTCCGTGTCAGCTCTGCGAGCGCCTCTACCCCGTCGTCTGACACCTGAATGGCATCAGGCGACAAATAAGTCCTTGTGCTTGTGAGCCATCCCATTCTCGTTTGGGAAAGTGCCAAGTGTTGCGTGGTCCATGATATTGTTGGCGGTCTTCACCTGGAGGTTGCTACGGAATGAGCTCGTCGTGCCGGGCATGGAGGCGAACACTTCAACGGGGCGATTACTTGCTCTAGCTCGTTCATACTTGGTGAGCTATCTGATATAGATTTGGTATTCCGGATAAGTTCCCCTAGATAACAATGGTAGAAGAAGAGAAGGTAATCTCCCTCTCTCTATGTCATTCTCTGTGATATTCCCCTCTATATATAGCCATTTTATATACCCATTTAGGGTAAGATTTGGGATAATTACACCCACGATTCTAGGGTTCATTCAGGGAAGGATTTAGGCTAATTACATCCATGATTCTAGGGATTTATACAAGCTTGATTTGGGGATCTACACAAGGTAAATCACAATTGGGTATTACCCCCCCTCAAACTGATGAGGGTGATCAACCAATATTAGTTTGCCAACAAGATATGAGTGACGAGCTAAAGTCATCATCTTTGTCAAAATATCAGCAATCTGCTCTCGAGAAGTGACATGAGGAAGAGAAATCAATCCCTTTTTATATTTCTCCTGGGTATAATGACAGTTTACTTCAATATGTTTCGTTCGTTCATGAAAAATAGGATTAGTAGCAATCTTGATGGTGCTTCTATTGTCACAGTAAAGAGGAGTCGGACACTGTAAGGAGACTCCAAGGGTAGCGAGAAGACCATGCAACCAAACAATTTCATTACATGCCTTAGACATGGCTTGATATTCAGCCTCAATATTAGATAAAGAGACCGTGGCTTATTTTTTACACTTCCAAGAGATTAAAGAAGTGTCAATGAACATACAATAACCTGTAGTGGAACGATGGGTAAGAACACATCCAGCCCAATCCACATCAGAGTACGCAAACAATTCCAGAGGAGATGAGCAAAAGAAGAGCCCCCGATTAGGCGTCCCTCGTAAATACCGAATGATGCATATAACAGGTGTCATGTGGAGTGTGCAAGGTGCATACACAAATTTGCTGACAACCTGAACAACATAAGCAATATATGGTCGTGTTATGGTTAGATACACAAGATTGCCACCAAGACGTCTATACAGAGTGGGCTGCTCGAGGGGATCACCATCATCCTTTCCATACTAAACAGTGAGTTTAAGAGGAGTGTCAAATGTCTTCTTATCAGTAAGATGAGCCATATTAATCAAGTCGTTGGTATACTTGCATTGATTATCTAGTATGACCTTTGCACTCCGAGAGACCTCAAGCCCTAAAAAATATGTAAAGGAACCAAGATCCTTCATGTGAAAGGAAAAACGAAAGAGACGCTGTAACTCAGAGATTCCGACTGTATCACTGCCTGTTAAGAGAAGGTCATCAATATATACTAATAGAATCACGGACTCCTGAGTGAAGTCTTTAGTGAAAAGAGAAGGATCAGATATGCTCTGCATAAACCCGAATCGTGTGACAACATCATAGAGTCGTTGAAACCAAGTTCGAGGGGCTTGTTTTAGCCCATATAATGCCTTCCGAAGGTGACAAACAAGACCGGGTTGAGCACAAGGAACACCGGGAGGTGGCGTCATGTACACGGTCTCAGAGAGATCGCCATGGAGGAAGGCATTTTTTACATCCATTTGGAGAATCTCCCACTGATGAGTAGCTGCTACCGCAATTAGAGTACGAACTGTTTTCATTTTCGCCACAGGGGCATATGTTTCTTCGTAGTCCACACCATGCTTTTTTTTGAAGCCTTGGGCAACTAAACGGGCTTTGTATCGATCAAGTGTACCATCAACTTTAAGCTTTACAGAATATACCCATTTGCTGCCTATGACATGCTGCCCAGAAGGAAGGGGAACGAGATCTCATGTGTGATTTTCAGCCAAGGCTTGAAGTTCCTCATCCATAGTATTTCACCAACATTGGTGCTCTGAGGCCTACTGACAGGAAGAGGGAACAAACAAGGAATCTATTCCAGTGAATAATGACAGGCGCTCAGGAGGGACATGAGTACGAGAGGAGCAACGGAGCGGTATTACCTCTGGTAGTGGAGGATCCGCAACAGGTGGAGTGACAGTAGTGGCAGTAGGAATGGACGCATGATCATCTACCTGTGGAGAATTAGAGGACGGAATAAGAGGAAAAGGAGTAAGACCTAGATCAAGTTGAGGAGGAGAGGTCTTGGGACAAGAGAAAAAAAAAGGAATATGCTCCAAAAAAGTCACATGGCGAGACACACGAACTCTGTTGCTCTCGGGATCAAAGCAACGATAACCTTTTTGTATTTCACCAAACCCGAGATGCATACATTTAACTGCTTTTGGAGAGAGTTTGTGACGATGATGTGATGACAAGAGAATATAGTAAACACAACCAAAGACTCGTAAGACTGAGTAGGATGGGGTGGTCCCATATAAGACAAAATAGGGTGATGTGTTATGCAAAACCTTGGTTGACATTCTATTTATAAGGTAAACAGAATGTAACATCGCTTCAGCCCAAAAGCTTTTAGGAACGGAGGACTCGGTCATAATGGTGTTTGCAGTCTCAACGATATAACGGTCCTTCCATTCTGCCACACCATTTTGTTGTGGTGCGTCAGGACAGGTCTTCTGATGGATGATACCATGGGTGTTCAAAAATTTTACAAAATTATGAGATATATACTCTCCTCCTGAATCCGAGCGAAGAATTTTTATTTGTTTACCAAATTGTGTGAATATCATGGCTGAGAACTATTGAAAGATAGAAAATACCTGGTATTTTTCATGTAAAAAATATATCCATGTATATCGGGTAAAATCATTGATAAAGGTGACATAGTAACGATTACCAGAAATGGATAAAACCGGAGATGGACCCCAAAGATCCGAGTGGATAATTTCAAAGGTAGATTGAGCTCTACTAGTACTAACTGGGAAAGGTAACATTTTACTTTTAGATAAACTGCACGAGGAACATGACATTTCTAAAGTGGATTTATTCAAAGAACCTTCAATAGGCAAAACTCTAGAGAAAAACAAATGAAGCAGGCGATCTTAATGAGGATGGCCTAACCGACAGTGCCATATCCTTCATTTTTTATTTTGAAAGTGAGATATCCTCCGAAGTAGGAGAGAACAGACAACCAGCAATCATTACTGAAGGATGAAAGTCCAAGAGAAAGAGGCGTCCATGCTTCCTACCCTTGTCAACCACCTTCCCCATTGCAAGATCCTGCACAAGACAACAATCAGGAAAGAAGATGACGAGGCAATTATTTTCAACAAGCTGTCCAACTGAAATTAAATTAGCTGACAGTTTGGGGACATAGAGAATATTTTCCAGAGTAAAGCGACGAAAAGGTGAAGGCATAAGGGACAAGGTCCCAACAGTGCTAATGGGCAAACGTGCACCATTAGCTATAGAGATCACTTATGTCCTAGTGTATGGGCACACATTTGTGAGGCAAGAAGAGGTGCTAGTCATATGATTTGAGGCACCATAATCAATATACCATGGTTTAGAGATACCTGACAGGCCTGCAGTAGAGAGGGCCTGAACAATTTGTTGAATTTACTCAGCACTCGGAGGGGATCCATTGATGGGAGGCACAGAGGAGTTATCAAATGGTGAGGGAGAATCTCCAGTGGTAATAAGGGCCCGTTCAGTGGCACGCTTCTCTTACAGGGAAGGAAGTCACGGATCTGAGACGGTGGCTATACGGGCACCAATCAGAACTGAGAGGCTTCATTCGATAGGTCTCCGATCTTGTCGGATGATGATGCTGGATCCAGACCAACAAGAGGAAGCACGGATTAGGGCTCTGATACCATGATAACAATGGTAGAAGAAGAGAAGGTAATCTCCCTTTCTCTTTATGTCATTCTTTGTGATATTCCCCTCTATATATAGCCATTTTACATACCCATTTAGGGCAAGATTTGGGACAATTACAACCACGATTCTAGGGTTTATTCAGGGAAGGATTTAGGCTAATTACATTCATGATTCTAGGAATTTATACAACCTTGATTTGGGGATCTATACAAGATAAATCACAGCTGGGTTATCAACCCCCGCCCCCCCCCCCCCCCCCCCCCCCCCTCCCTTGGGTGAGCTCAAACCTCCTCGGGACGAGCTCCCTGATGACATCATCCAGGAAGGCTATCACCTCCTCTCAGAACAAGCTACTACCTCCTCCAGTTGACCTATTAACTCCTCCGGACGAGCTCCTTGATGACGTTGTCATGAGGCATCCAATGTGTCTCGTCCACTAAGATGGAAGGCAACTTCTTCTCGGTTGCAACAACGCCGACATTAGCAGCTGCAGTCATCAAAGATGAGTGTCAGAATTCAATTTTCACATACAAGAAATCCCATAGGGACAGAACTTATATGAAAAGCCTGCAAAGAAGTATGCAGGCCTACATACAAGATGTTAAACAAGTAGAGCATCTGCAGTTTCAACTAATACAAGAATCACTAAGCAGTAAGACTAAATTAAAAGAAAATGCCTCATGTCAATGTCCTTATGATACAAAGCAATACATTTTACTACAATACATGATTACTAGTCGAAATAGTTCATCTTGTACAACAAAAATGTATACCATTAGGGTTGACCAGTCAGCAAGGTGATGATCTAGGTCCAAAGATTGTATAATTACACCTTTTCGAAAGCAAACAAGCACTTTGATCACAAATGATGGATGTTGCAGAATGTATGGTTTCAATTATAGGATCATTAGAACATGCATATCAGAGGGTCGAGTACGATTTCGTTCCAGCCTCCTTAAAGAGGTTGGATGTTCCCGGTCTCTCTCATTGGTCCATATCGAGGGCTTTTGGTAATTTCACCTTGATAAACAATATGAAATGACCAAAAGCCCTCGATATGGACCAATGGGAGAGACCGAGAACATCCAACCCTCTTTAAAGAGGTTGGAACAAAATGGTACTCCAGAGGATCATTACACAAAAATTAAATGGGGAGTAATATGGCATCTTCAATAATGCCAACTTTCCATACTTTTTTACATGCCATATATAAAAAAGCTAGGCACAGGAAAGACTGCCACATGGTCAAGGAGGCCTCAGCTTTATAAGGTTAGTATAGATTTTTGGGCTGGACATGGGCCATGCCCGAAATGCCCAATTCGGGCGCATGTCGGATTTGCGCATAATCTGACTAGTAGGCCGAGGCTGGGCCCGGGCTTGGCAGGACTGACCAGAGCTAGACTAGCTAGTCCAATTTACAGTCACAGGTGCTTTTGGATCAACTAGTAGAACCAATCTTTTTTCTCTGTTGCAGAGGTGATAAGTAGTTTCAATCATCAATCATGCATTGTCCACTTAAACTAATCTTTGGACATCCATCAAATCAATACTAATTATGCAAATAACTCTGCGCAATCGCCTACTCTCCCTTTCCTAATTCGGCCACCCTTCGCCATCCCCGCTGTCAACGGCCTGATCCAACCCGGCCCGAACATAACATGGGCTGGGCTCGGGCCGCCACCTTGAACCCGAAGCCCGGCCCGAAAGAAAGCCCGAAAGCCCTGCCTGACAGCTTGAATATAATCATTGTGTACTTATTATATATAGAAAAACTAGTATATTAAATTTTAAAAATAAGTTGGTACAGTGGTCATGGCTTCTCTAGATATCTTAGAGGTTGTGGTTTCAAACCCTACTATGCATAAGTTTTTTTTATTAAAAGCCATATTTTTAGCCCAAACCCAGCCCGGCGCCCGGCCCAAAATTCCAAATATGTATACTCGGGCCCGGCCCGAAGTATTTTGACCCGGCCCATTTTACACCCCTAGCTGTACCCAGCCCCAATCGGCTCTCTCATTCTCTCTCTTCCCCCTTGCATCTGATCGCAGCCATCCATAACCCGATCCAAGCTATCCGCAGCCATGCAGAAAAACCCGGATCCCCGATCTCCTCTCGATTTCTCTCTCCTCCTGATCAGCTCTGTCTTCTCTTCTTCATTTTCTCCTCCTTTCTCTCCTTCTCTTCCCTTATCCTCTCGAGCCAGCTGCACTCAAGCCCCTTCCGATCGAATCCCCCTCTCTCTCATAACCAAAAACCATCTCTCTCTCTCTCTCTCTCTCTCTCTCTCTCTCTCCTTAAAAACCAGTGCACGCCCCTCTATTCTATCTCGCGCAACCTCTCTCTCTCTCTATCCTCCCGATCGAAACTCTCTTCTATGCTTTTTTCTCTCTCCTCCTGAATCCTCTCTCTTTCCATAACTGCCCCTCTCTCTCTCTCTCTCTCTCTCTCTCTCTCTCTCTCTCTCTCTCTCTCTCTCTCTCTCTAAAGTCTAAAAACTGATCACAGTCATCCTGCCTCTCTCCTATCTTCTCTTTCTCTCTCTCACTTTCCTATTCCGGATCATCCAATCCCAGCCGTCTGAAGCTCCCTCCCTCTCTTCATCTGTTCTCGTTCTCTTTCTCTCTCTCTCTCTCTCTCTCTAAAAATATGTAATTCCCTCTCTCTTTCTCTACTTAATTCTCTCCCCCTCTTTCCTTATCCAGCACCCTCGCCGTCACTGGCGTTTGATGTCACTGCCGCAGGATCTGCCTCATATCCCTTGCTATCAACCTGCGATCGTCATTGCCCATCACGAGCCGCTCGCTGTCCCTCGCGGTTCAGATCAGGAGCCGATCAGATCTGACCACCCCTTATGATCTGCCTCGCGTGCGCTAGCCAAAGTCGCCTACGCGGCTACACCCATTGATGTCCTCCCTGTACGCGGCCATTGTGGTCACCTGCGTCGTGCGGCCGACAGATCCGATTAGTCGTGCCCTCATTAATTGAGAGAGCTGTAGCCAGCTCATTTCTTCCGTTCAATTAGCTATCACTAATGCTTAAAATCATGCTAAATCAGCTATAATGGACTGCTGTGAATAGATGTAATCAAGGCTGAAATTAGGCCTAAATTGCCATAATAGGCTATTGTGAATATCTGTAAATATCCTTATTTTGGAGGCCTGTGCATTATAAACAGGAGCTTGTACCCCAAGGAATACATAGAAACTACGAGAGTTTAATCTGCATTCGTGTGTTGTCTTCCATCCCTTTTTCTCCTCCATTTTATTGCTCTGATTCACAGGGGATGGCAAGGGGAAGGAGGAGGACGAGTATGGGGTGGTCTCGCAGGAGATGGGAGGGGAGTGACTCGCCGCCGACGAGGTGGGGTATGGGGTGGGCTGGAGGTGGAAGTTGGCTATGAGGTGGAGGGGGTAGTTTTTTTTTTCTTTTTTTTGATATTTTGATTTACACCCCCAAATTTAGGGTCCGATTTGACTTTAGTGCAACATTTTCAAAAAAATTGTTTTATCCCCAACTTTTGTCTTCGAGATGTTTAAGAGCGTTAGATGGACTGACGTGGTGTTACTGACCTGAATGATTTTCCGATATTACTGTGTGAATGAACCTATGTGATTATTTTTTCTAAACTAAAGTAAACCAATGGTTGATCGATCATTTCATATTTTCTCCTTTTATCCCCTGCAAATTTCTCTAAACTAAAATTGGGGATGAAACCAATTTTAGGGATGGGGATTGGAGATGAACTCAATTTGGGACTGCGGATTCCTCCACCAAACCTACCAACTCCAATCCCATATTCTCCAATCACCACCAATCCTACCTCTTCCTCCTATCCCGCCACTTACACCACCCGTAATTATAGGGATGAGGGTGAACTCAATTTTTTGGCTTATGATTCCTCCATCAAACCCACCACCTCAAAAATTTTATCCCACCTCCTCCTTCTATCCCGCCACTTGCACCACCACCAATCCCATCGCCTCCACCAATCCTGCCACTACCACCACCATCTGCA
The DNA here is from genome assembly GCA_947650365.1 of Chamaelirium japonicum. Taxonomy (NCBI): domain Eukaryota; kingdom Viridiplantae; phylum Streptophyta; class Magnoliopsida; order Liliales; family Melanthiaceae; genus Chamaelirium; species Chamaelirium japonicum. The sequence continues at coordinate 116,239,558 of OX393550.1, forward strand.
CCACTATCAATTCCATCACTGCATCCCATTCCACCACCTCCGCCGAACCCACCCCCTATTCCACCACCAGCTCCCCCTCCTCCCCGTATCCCACCAGCTTCACCGATCTCGCAGCCTATCCCACCACCAGCTCCACCATCTTCACCAAACCCACCCCTATTTCATTACCAGCTCCACCACCACCGCCTATTCCACCCTCTGTGGAGAAATCGATCTAGAAATGTAATATTAGCAAAAAAGATGGGATTTTGAATATGGATATGAGTTTCTTCTCAATTTGAAGGAAATATCAGGGAAGATGATACAATCTAATGTGGGTTGTTCGTTATAGATCAATTATCAGGATTACTCTTTTTATGAGTGGGGGTGTAGGTTAAATTAGGCTAAAGGATATTTTGAATATGTCAGACATGTACTCTAGCCACCTTAGCAAAACCGATGACACCTTAGCTCGTTTATTGCCAACTCAGCTCATTTTAACGCCCATGAGATGGCTCAGAGACGGAGTTGGGGGTAACACTTTTTAAAAAAATTATTGGACTAAATCCAAATCAGACCCTAAATTTGAGGGTGTAACTCAAAATATCCCCTTTTCTTTTAGTAAAGGGTGGAGGGAAAATCAAAGAGGAAGGAGGGCATTTTTGGAGAGTGAATAAAAGATTCCCTTATTTATGTTGGATCATTTAGATGAGCCAACCCAACATGAGTTCAGATCTCCTCCAGCCGGTCAGCCCAGGTCGGCGGGCTCGGCGTGCATCACAGCCGCACGATGGCAGCGACCCTCAAGTGAGCCGACTGCATGCATGCGGCTGTGATACGGTCCGCTACACGTAGATGTCCAACACCTAAGCACGTGCTGTCAAGATATCTGGCATCAATTGCTGACTAGCATTAGGGCACGTGTACATCGTTGACGGAGCAGGTTTCAACTTTGAAGTCACAGATTTAGTCTGAGGCAGCAGTAACATGGGGTTTGACTTAGGGCTGGCAATTTCGGACCGGACACGACCCGACACGAAGTTAGCAGGTCTGGGTCAGGGCTAAACGGGTTCGGGTCGTAAACGGGTCGACACGATAGACCTGTTTAATAAACGGGTCGGGTCCGGATTTAGGGTCTGGACACGGTAGACCCGAGAAGACCCATTTAGTATTCAACGGATTGTGTTGGGTCGGGTCGGGTCTATCCGCAATCCGATACTATAATATATAATACCAACGGATCTTTCAGGTCAGGTCGGGTCGACTTGGATTGGGTCGGATCGGGTCGACTGAATAGACCCGGGTGGTAAACGGATCTTATCGGGTCTTATCAGGCCGTTTATTAGCGGGTCGGGTACAGGTTTAGGATCTAGACACGATTAGTTAAACAGGTCGGATCCGGATCTAGGGGTTTTGGACACGACACGAAACTAGACATGACACGACACGACCCATTGCCACCCCGACTCCACTCAATTTCTCTCCCCAACACCACCACAAATTCAAACTAATGATTGCATGAACGGCCACGATAAATGATGAGTAATGTTGCTGTCGCTATCAAGCCTCTGGGGAGGTGATGCCATCGAGGCCCAACCATTAATCCTTCGCGTCCCACTGCTGTGTGGTATCATTCCTGATCCTGACTCATCCTCCTCCAACATTGAGCCTCCATTGACGACTAATCGGTCCTTCGACTCCAACAACCCTCCATTGATGACGAGTGATGATTGGGGCCATGGTGGGGGACGGAGAAAGGCCGATCATCTGTGGATGTGTCAAAGTCGTACGTCGTTGAGGAGGAGATGAGATAGTTGTGGGATTTGGAGGAGGATTGGAAGTCGATCCATAGTAGCAACAACATGGAGGATGGGAGGAGCGCTCGACCAATTAAGAAATCACTAGCCATTTTGTTTATCGTGCGCACGATTTCCTGATACGATTCTTCTTAGTGAGGGCGAGGATGAACAATCCCAACAATATCGGACGCCTGTGATGCACTCCGGGCCCACCTACGGCAGCCGACCCAATGGAGGAGATATGAACTATCTGGACGGCTATTAGAAGGAAGTGGAAGGAGATGTACGTACGTGGACGGAGAGGATCCTAATCATGTTGCAATGAGTGGAGAAGATTCCAATTATTGCCGGCGGTGGCCGTATCACTTTCACACCCCAGTATCAAACCCAGGAGGTTCCAAGTGGTGAGGGCGACCTCCGGCACGGCACGTATCGCCAGAAACGGTGGCGTCGACCGCGACCGCTCACCGCTCACCTCTCGCTCCGCTCTTTATAGCAAGCGCTTCCCACCCAACCCCACTTCAAAGCTAATTAACGCCAAAGAATGAGTGGATGCCTGTTACGATATGCTCCACATATTTATATCCGATATTTTCCCTATTCATGACCGCCACCAACCTGTTAGAACGCGGAAGATCGATCGCCGTTTGCACTCCCCATTCATGGAGTTCGTCAATGTGCTTCACAAATAGATACTTCATCTTTGTCTGCAGTGAATAGTTACAGGGTACATATATCCATTCCAGTTTCTGGTCTGACTCTGTCTCTCCTCTTCACATAGGACGACCCTTGGCCTCGATCTCCTCTAGACAGCACGAGTTGTCTGATACATGGTTAGCTACTTTGTGGAGATGGAGAGCCTTGGCGGATGTCGATCGATAGTCACCACCATGTGGTTGCTTTTCCATACACTGACGAGCGAGCTGATGAATTCGACAATGGATTGATGTTTGGTGGATGCACCGACTGACATGAAGATAGAGTCATCGACAAACGATTGTTCCATATGCTGACAATTGCAACTAGGCTTATGGGATCATCGATGGATGACTGATAGAGCCGCTATTAAGTGTTTGATGGAGCCATTGTCGACTGTCGGTACCCAAGTTGTTCACGTATAGCGTTCTCTACAGACGACAGAAGATTTGGAGGGTGGCTGATAAATATTAATCACCGACAATCTACTATTGTAGAAGTTGATGGGCATGTTTGTGATGGAATCGTCCATGGCCAATTGTGGAGGCACTGACAGGTAGCTGATGGAGTTGTCGGTGGACGACTGATGTAATCGTCGACGGACGGTGGGCAGCTAATGGAGGACTGAATCATCAATGAGAAACATTGAAATTGCCAATGACCGAAGGATTCAGAGCGATAAAGATAAGGGCATTGAAGATAAGTTAATTGTCGATGGACAATAGATTAGATATATATGGTCGATAGATTTGAATCCGATCTCTTAAATAGCTTTGGTGATTCTCATCTACAATTATACGGTGGTTATAATTGTAATCCATTATTATGCTTTAAAATAAAAGGTTACTATTCTACTAGGTCTCTTGGGTAGCCCATTTTTGGATGAATCACATTAAAAAAATAAAAATGTAGAGTTCTCTCCCAAGATAGAATATTACACAAGAAGGTAGGAACATTTTATATAAAAACAATATATATCTTAAAAGTACTTCTATATACGGTAGTTTTCAATTTTGAAGAGAGAGAAGAGAGATGAATCCACTATTGACCAACAAGTAAATATGAGGTCTCCATCATCTCTCTCATTCATGGATTCTTTCTCATAGAAACCCTCCTTTTGGATTAGGCTCATTATGAGTTTTGAGGTTCTTCTATATCGAAGACCGAATTCAATTTGGAAATAATCATGGCAGCAAAAAGACAGGGCAAGAACAAAGATGGAAATATTTCAAATTCAAAATCAAGTAATGATGGAAATAATCTTGGCAGCAAAGAAGGCAATAACAAATATGAAATTATATCATGGCAGCAAAGAGGACTTGCCAAAGATGAAAAATTGCATACACGATTAGAGGGATTCTCTCCCAAAATCTCTCCATGTAACCTCTATATATTCGATAAGCTCTGTTGAAGCCAATAAGAAAAAGTTTCACCTCTTGATGGGAAAACCGCACCGGCTCAACCACGAAACCGACGATCTCTTCCCCGTGAGATGAACCAAAGAGAGCAAACAACAATCCAATCACAAATGCAAAATAAATTCAATTACAAGTAAAGAAGACGGCTCGGGGATTTACGTGGAAACCCTTGCAGGAAAAACTACGGTGAGCAAATGCTTGGGGGAGGGCTTCACTATCAAAGAAGGAAAGCAAGACGAGAGTACAACCCGACTCCTTCTTCTCCCTCCTTCTAGATCTACACATTTCCCCCTTCTAGGGCTCAACAAGTAGAGACCCTAGCAAGCCTCAAGGAACATACCTCCATGCAAGCTTAGATCCGATCTACCCGTCGAAGATCGATCCCTAAGGAAATCTTCTCCTCTCTTGTAGAAAAAAGCTCTCATTCTCCCTTAGAAAATCAGCCCTCAAAGCTCTCTCCAAGGTTTCTCAAAGCCAACCCAAGTAACTCACCAAAAGCCCCTTCAAAAAGCCTTAAAATACCCCAAAACGGGTTTGCAGAAAAACCCAGAAAAATAGATCCGATCCGATTTCGCCCAAGCGGGTTTGTTGAACTTTCTGCTCGTTTGTGGCTAAGGAACTTGCCCGGGCGAGTCGGATCTCGCCCGGGTGACACAGCTGCAAGTCTGATTGGGAGGGAGCTATGCTCCTTTCCCCTTTGGGTCTCCTCTATGGGGATAGAACCCCAACAATCTCCCCCTCCAGACCCATGGAGAGAAAGACGTCTTCAAAGCCTTCAAGTGACGCCAATGAGCTCACAACAAAGCTCTTGTTTATCTCGAGTCACCATCTTCGTTAGCATATCTGCCGAGTTTTGCTAGTGTGGATCTTCTCAAGCACCATTTCATCCTCTTCAAGCACTTCCCGAATCCACTGATAACGAACTGCAATGTGCTTGGTCATCGGATGATAGGTAGCATTCTTGCTTAACTCGATCGCACTCTGGCTAGCGCAATTGAGCTCATAAGCCTTTTGATTCATCCCCACCTCTAGGAGAAACCTCTTCAACCATAGAAGTTCCTTGTCAGCCACATTCACGGCAATATACTCTGCTTCGATGGTTGACAGCGCCACACACTTCTGCAAACGAGACTGCCATGACACAGCTCCCCCTGAGACAGTAAACACATAGCCAGACATGGACCACTTGCTATCAATGTACCCTGCCATATCAGCATCTGTATATCTCAGAGTCGGACTTCCCTTGCCAAAACACAACCGGTACTTGGAAGTCCCTTTCAAATATCTAAGTACCCACTTCAAAGCCTCCCAGTGCCCCTTGCCCGGATTTGACATGAATTTACTCAACATCCCTACGGCTTGAGCAATGTCGGGCCTCGTGCACACCATGGTATACATGAGGCTACCAACGACGGACATATATGGAATCAACTCCATCTCCTTCTTCTCATTCACTGTCTTCGGTGACAAGGCTAAGTATAGCTTGAAGTGACCTGCGAGATGAGTACTTACAGGCTTTGCCTCCTTCATGTGGAACCTCTCGAGCACCTTCTCAACATATACCTCTTGAGATAACCAAAGTCATTGACCGCTGCGATCCCTCTCGATCTTCATGTCCAAAATATGCTGAGTAGGACCCAAGTCCTTCATGTCGAATGCCTTTGCCAAGTCTCACTTTAGCTCCTTGATCAAACTAGCATCTTATCCCACAATCAACATATCATCCACATAGAGCATAAGAACAATGAACTTGCCTCATTTGAATCTTTTGATGTAGACACAGTGATCCGCCGCTGTCTGTTTATACTTCTGAGAAGGCATAAAGGAGTCAAACTTCTTGTACCCACAATGCAAAAGATCAAACTCACCCACAATGCCTCGAAGCCAAATTGCCTCCTTGGCACCTTCCGTAATGGTCATGTATTTAGCATCTGTCATTGACAGTGCAACCGTGTCCTGTAGGAAGGCTTTCCAACTCTCCAGACCATCTGCCAGCGTGAACAGATAACCTGCCATAGATTGACACACATCCAGGTCACCAATACAATCCGTATTAACATATCCCACTGTATCTCTGACTGACTTGTCATCCTGCTGAAGGAGTAATCTCAAGTCTAGTGTAGGCTGAAGGTACCATAATATCCACTTCACTATTTGCCAATATATGCTCTTTCCCCAAATCGATCATGTAACGACTAACCATATTGACAGCAAGTGCAATATCTAGATGAGTACAACAATGGCGTACATCAAACTGCCGACTGTGCTCGCATACAGCACACGAGCTATGTAAACATACTCATCATCGGTGCTCGTGTTGGAATAAAATCTAATTATTAGAGTTGTAGCGGAAGTAAAAGTTAGATCTGATGATCTCATAGTGTATGTTTCATTACAATTAATTCCACAAAATAATCTATATACAAATCTATGATCCTAGCATATGTGTGGACACCCTAGATGCATATTACAATCTACAAAAGATATGCATGTATCTAGTTAGATGTTTAGAATCATTATACCTTGTGGATCTTAGATCCTAAGAGAACAAAATGATGGTTGATGATAAACCGCATGTGAATCGAGAGAGATATTGTCGGATATCACATTGTCCTTTACGAAGGGAGGAAACCACGACGTCCTATCTTTGAGTGCAAGGACGATGTGCCGACAGAAGATTGCACATAACAAAGATGATAGTAAGCCGCAAGATCTCCTCATTCTCTTTCTCTCTTCTTCCTTGTCCTTCCGTCCTCCTTCTTCTTCCTCTTTCTTCTTTGGCCAAGACCACAAAGAGGGCAAAGGAGAGGGGGAAGGATTTTATAGAGAGGGGAGAGGCTAGGGCTGGCCTCCTCTCTCCTTTTTCCTCTTATAGGGCCGTCCCCCTACTCGCTTACACAAGATAGGGCCGACCCCCTAAGTATTGGGATGGGACGGTAAGGAAAGGGGGGCGGTTTAAGGGTTTTCCCTTGACACTTCGGACGAAAATGCCCTTTTGTCGAGATACCACTGATAGAGAGATAGAGTAAAGTACGATAGTCGAAATCGAGTTTCGTCAGCGCTTATGAGCACCTGGAATTATTCTACTCATTTTAGAATCCATATTCAATATGTTCTGAGTCATATTTTAATATTTACTAAAATACCCCTATAGCCCTTAACATATGTGAATTAGGTTCTTAGGCTTCGGGCTTGCGCTTCATCGCGCTACTTGTGGGTGCAAAATCTGGCTAACGCCCAACGGTAGGACCCACAGCCCTGCCTGGAGCCCACGAGTTCGATGGTGGGACCCGCAGCCCTGCCTGGGGCCCATGAGTACGACGGTGGGACCCGCAGCCTCGCCTAGGGCCTACTTTCACTATCTGGAGAAATTTACCAAACCCCGGATACACTAAGGAATATTCTTGGAATATTCCTTATATGAACCAAACTACTATAAATAACAAACCCTGTAAATGATTCCAGATCCGAAATTCCAGACCAGAAACCCACTTTCTGATTTCCAGAGCTCCCTAAGTTTTCTGGTTTTCAGACTCCTTTTCCACCCTCTGATTACTTGTAAGAAGCACTCCTCGGCCTGTTGAGAGTAGCTCTACTGTTTACTCAGAGATAGTAGATTCCAAGGTTGCGTCTTACCGCACGGAGACGTAGGCTTCGGCCGAACTTCGTCACCATATCCTGTGTCATCTCTTTCTCTACCTTTCTATTATATAGTGCTTGTGTGACAGCCCAGCAAGTCACAACTCAGCGCTTCGAAGCGCGCCACATCCCGAAGGGTCAAACCTTCAATCGACTGTTGGAGGAGGGTCACGTACGACGGCCGAAATCCTTCCCCACAGTTTGGCGCCGTCTGTGGGATTTGATCCTAATCCTATCAACTTACAACGTCCAAGTTTCCTAACCCCTCCTATAGTAGATACCGGTTGCCCGAGTACTCCGTCTGCCTTCATCGCTGCACCTAGATGGTGAAGACACCGATGAACCAGCCAGAGGAAAGCATCATGCACCCAGATGCTCAGCATCCGATGACTCGCTCAATGAGTCATCAATTCGCAATGAGCCAACACCCGGAACAACAGCTCACCATTAATTCAAGGGGTCACCCGTTGGTTGATCGCGCCGCCCAAGCTCAACCTCGACAGTCACCTCAACTCACCGACCAAATTCCTCAGCGCTTGGGGAAAGCATACGTCTCTCCCGGTACCGGTGCTCAAGCATCATATCAAATCACAGCAGAGGACTATCAACTCCTCACCCTCATGAAGCAGAACGTTGCTCTAATGGTGGAAAGAGACTCCCTCCGACAGATTGCCGTCGAAGCAGGAACTAACCTCCCATGGTCTGTCGCCGGAATCAAAGACGGAGCAGACGTCTGTCGATCGATTGACAAATCCCTCGCTCCTTCCAGACGATCCGTCGTCGACATCCCTCGACGTTCTCTCAAATCCCACTCGAGAGAACCCTCGCCTATTCCTCCCAAGCCGACTGTCTGGGAGCGTCTTAGTGAGTCTGCACGCCATCCCCAGTCTCTCTCCTCTGAGTCATCCTCCGAGCCCTGTATCGTGAGGGATGTTCGGAATGATGGGGATCGCTCCAAAGTTTGGCAACATTACAATGGTGATCGAACCCCAGTTGGGCATCGGACGACGAAATGGACTCCAACACCCTCTTTGCCTCCTCTTCCTCCGAGACGCCTCTCCGACCAACGAGGTAATTGTCGGAACAATCATGCCTTCGAAGGGCCACTTCATCAGTACATTCTCCGAGCCCAGTTTCCTCGAAGCTGGAAAGCCCCCTCTCTCCCCAGATTCAACTGTTTAAAGGGAGATCCGACATTGCACGTCCTCGCTTTCAAACAAGCACTGACGCCGCACGACCACAATAACCAGGTTCTATGCCGCACCTTCGCTGGCAGTCTAGATGACATGTCGCTGGACTGGTATCACAACCTCTCTACGGCCTCCGTAAGTCAATTCAGGGATCTGGCAGATCTCTTTGTTCAACACTATCGGCTAAACCTCAAGCCGGAGAAGAAGCTAGACTCCCTCTACCGGCTCAGGATGGGATCGGACGAAACCCTCCGAGAGTTCTCTCGGAGGTTCCGTAACGAGCTTGCTGCGCTCTCTGGACATCACCTCGACGATGAAGCCATCATGCTCGCGTTCCAGAATGCCCTACGCTTTGACCTCCACATCTACAATGACCTCATCTGAAATCCTCCTGCCTCCCTCGGGGTGCTATTCGATCGAATTCAAAAAGAGATCGAGGTGGAGGATGATCAAGTCACTCGCAAGAAACGTGACCTCGAGAAGCGCCTTTCTGATAAGGCACCAATGAGACCAACAGCTCAAGCTCGCAACGCTCAGGCTAAGGAAGATGGAACCTCTAAGAGGCTGAGGCAGGCAGACGATAGACCCGAAGAGCCTCAGAAGACCACGGACACCAAAGGAAAGCACCCCATCAACTGATCAGAGTAAAAGACCGCCGACTATCAATAACTCGAAAATTCCCTCATCTGAAATCCATGATGTAACATCTTCAAAGTTATCAATGAAATGACAGTTGCTTCAAGTTCTATCAAAGACTATCAAATTCTATCTCAACTTCTAGTCAACGCCACAGTTAGTTCGATTCGCGTACATAGCTACGTGCCCCGATACGTAGGTTCGATTGAAACGGCGCTTCGCCTAAGTCCAACCGATACAAGGGCACTACGCTAAGTACTCCGAATCATTGGCGTTGCATATGCTCCCGTTGTCACGTAAGGACACATGCACTAGTGCCTCGCCACAGTTAGTTCGGTTCGTGTTGCGACACGGCCGGCTAACCTGCAACGGTACAAAATCTACGTGTCCCCATACGTAAGTTCGACTGAAACGGCGCTTCGCCTGAGTCCAACCGATACAAGGGCACTACGCTAAGTACTCCGAATCATTGGTGTCGCACATGCTCCCGTTGTCTCGTAAGGACACATGCATTAGTGCCTCGCCACAGTTAGTTCGATTCGCGTTGCGACACGGTCGACTAACCTGCAACGGTACAAAGCTACGTGCCTCGATACGTAGGTTCGACTGAAACGGCGCTTCGCCTAAGTCCAACCGATACAAGGGTGCTACACTGAGTACTCCGAATCATTGACGTCGCACATGCTCCCGTTGTCACGTAAGGACACATGCACTAGTGCCTTGCCACAGTTAGTTCGGTTCGCGTTGCGACACGGCCAACTAACCTGCAACGGTACAAAGCTACGTGCCCCGATACGTAGGTTCGACTGAAACGGTGCTTCGCCTAAGTCTAACTGATACAAAGGCACCACGCTGAGTACTCCGAATTCTTACCCCATCGACCATTGAGTACAAGGTCCCGCCCTTGGCATTCAAAGGCAAAGCCCGAGACAGCGACGTCACCTCGGCCCAAGGTGACAGCCTTGGCATTCAAAAGCAAAGCTCAAGGCAGGCTTTGCCCTCCTCGGCACCTGCCAAAGACCGAGACGGTGACATTGCCTCGGCCCAAGGTGACATCCTTGGCATTCAAAAGCAAAGCCCGAGGCAGGCTTCACCCTCCTCGGCACCTGCCAAAGACCGAGACAGCAACATTGCCTCGGCCCAAGGTGATAGCCTTGGCATTCAAAAGCAGAACCCGAGCCAATCTTCACCGCCTCGGCACTTGACGAAGCCCGAGACGTTGGCAACGTCTTGGCACGGCACGACCTTTTGCCTCGGCATTCGAAAACAAAGTCCGAGGCAGGCTTCACCGCCTCGGCACCTGACGAAGCCCCGAGACGTCAGCAACGTCTTGGCACGAGGCGACCTTCGCCTCGACACTCGAAGAAAAAGTCCGAGACAGGCTTCACCGCCTCGGCACCGGACGAAGCCCGAGACGTCGGCACCGTCTCGGCCCGAGGCGACCTTCGTCTCGGCATTCGAAAACAAAGTCTGAGGCAAGCTTCACTGCCCCGGCACCTGACGAAGCCCGAGACATCGGTAACGACTCGGCCCAAGGCGACCTTCGCCTCAGCATTCGAGGACAAAGTCCGAGGCAGGCTTCACCGCCTCGGCACCTGACGAAGCCCGAGACGTCAGCATCATCTCGGCCCGAGGCGACCTTCGCCTCGGCATTCGACAACGCAGTCCGAGGCAGGCTTCACCGCCTCGGCACCTGACAAAGCCCGAGACGTCAGCATCGTCTCGGCCCGAGGCGACCTTCGCCTCGGCATTCGACAACGCAGTCCGAGGCAGGCTTCACCGCCTCGGCACCTGACAAAGCCCGAGACATCGGCATCGTCTCGGCCCGAGGCGACCTTCGCCTCGGCATTCGACAACAAAGTCCGAGGCAAAACTTTACCACCTCAGCACCTGACGAAGCCCGAGACATCGACAATGACTCGGTCCGAGGTGACCTTCGCCTCGGCATTCGAAGACAAAGTCCGAGGCAAGTTTCACTGCCCCGGCACCTGACGAAGCCCGAGACATCGGCAACGACTCGGCTCGAGGCGACCTTCGCCTCAGCATTCGAGGACAAAGTCCGAGGCAGGCTTCACCGCCTTGGCATCTGACGAAGCCCGAGACGTCAGCATCGTCTCGGCCCGAGGCGACCTTCGCCTTGGCATTCGACAACGAAGTCCGAGGCAAAACTTTGCCACCTCGGCACCTGACGAAGCCCGAGACATCGATAATGACTCGGCCCGAGGTGACCTTCGCCTCGGCATTCGAAGACAAAGTCCGAGGCAAGCTTCACTGCCCATGCACTTGACAAAGCCCGAGACATCGGCAACGACTCGGCTCGAGGCGACCTTCGCCTCAGCATTCGAGGACAAAGTCCGAGGCAGGCTTCACCGCCTTGGCACCTGACGAAGCCCGAGACATCGGGATCATCTCGGCCCGAGGCGACCTTCGCCTTGGCATTCGACAACGAAGTCCGAGGCAAAACGTTGCCACCTCGGCACCTGACGAAACCCGATACATTCGCACCATCTCAGCCCGAGGCGACCTCCATCTCGGCATTCAAAGACAAAGTCCGAGGCTGCCGTCGCCGCCTCGGTTCCCGACAAAGAATGCGCCGGTCAATACAACGACGAGCTTGACAGCCGATGCTGGACAACGCAGCGGCAGCCGCGTTGCCCGTCATCGGGCTACACATCGGCGAGCCCGACCGTCGACTCTGAACAACATGCGCCGACAAGTTCGTCTGCGTTTGTTGGGTTACAAGACAAGCTCAAGCAGGCCAAAGCTATGCTTGGCTCGGCTTGTGTCGACTCCTTTCGGTCTCAACTGTGCAGCCCCTTCTCTTGGATTTTTGAGTGGGGTGTGAAAAAGGGCTTGAGTGTGAGAGGGTGGCAAAAAAAAAAAAATGATGAAGTGTGACACTTGGGTTCAATGCATGCACAATGCAGCGGCCCGTTGTTCTCCCATCGTTGCAAGCAAGAGGAGTGCCGCTCCATGAACCAAACCACTTGCAAGACCCCCCCCCCCCCTCTTGCAAGACCCCCCCCCCCCCCCCCCCCCCCTCTTACAAGACCCCCCCTCTTGCAAGACCCCCCCCCTCTTACAAGACCCCCCCTCTTGCAAGACCCCCCCCTTTGCAAGATCTCCCCTCAACACATACACCAAAATAGACCCCCCCTCTTCCCCATCTCCGGCGACTCCCGCCACCTCCGGCCACCCCCCGCCGCCCCATCACCACCACCATCACTACCCACCTCCACCATCACCATTGCCACCACCATCACCACCTCCACCATCACCATTGCCACCACCATCCACCACCACCACCATCCACCATCACCACCTCCACCATCACCATCACCACCACCATCCACCATCACCACCATCCACCACCACCTCCGGCCACCTCCACCATCACCATTGCCACCACCATCCACCAACACCACCGACCACCATCACCACTCCATGGCCAGCCGCCGCCGCCATCCCCATCCCCGCGCGCCCGATCCCCCTGCTCCCGGCCGCCGTCAACCCCACCCCCACTCCCCCGCCCCCGGCCGGCGCCGCCACCCCCACCCCCACTCCCACGCGCTCGAGCCCGAGCCCGAGCCCGAGGCCCTGCGCCGCCGCTGCGCCCCGCAGTCGCCGCCGCTGCCCCCACGAGCCGCCGCCGCCCGACTCTCTTCCCTCCCCCGTTCACTAAAACCTGCAACCCCAATTTTTTTTCATTTTTTGCAAAAACCCCCCCGAACTTTCTAGTTTTGGCCAAAACTCCCACGCCGCCAATTTTGACTAAAACACACCTCAGGGTTTTTGCATAAACACCCTTTTGTTCCAGATTATCCGATAAAACCCCCTGCCCCAGTCTTTTTGACCGAAACACCCCCCTCCCTTTTGGTTTTTTGCCCAAAACCCCCCTGTCGCACTCTTTTTTTACCAAAAAACCCCTAGATCGAGTTCTTTTGCCCAAATCCCCCCGCCCCCGGGCTTTTGGCTCGAAACCCCCACCCCCAGGGTCCCCCTGCCTGACCCACGCTTGCGCAATCGCCCACCGGTACCGGCCGCCGGCCTTGCCCTGTGGATTCTCAATCAACCAGGTTCCTGCCTGCCTAACTGGGAGGGGGTAACACGCACCCGGTCGGCCGCTGTCAAGGGATCAACGGACACAACGGTCGGCCCCGCACAACGGGTCGGTAGACGCACAAAGTAGTCAGCCCCGGACAGGGGGTCGGCAGACTGACGATGGTCGGCCCTGCACAACGGGTCGGCAGACAGACGATGGTCGGCCCCGCGCAACGGGTCGGCAGACGCACAAAGTAGTCGGCCCCGGACAGGGGGTCGGCAGACTGACGACGGTCGGCCCCGCGCAACGGGTCGGCAGATGCACAAAGTAGTTGGCCCCGGACAGGGGGTCGGCAGACTGACGACGGTCGGCCCTGCGCAACGGGTCGGCAGACAGACGATGGTCGGCCCCGTGCAACGGGTCGGCAGACGCATAAAGTAGTCGGCCCCGGACAGGGGGTCGGCAGACTAACGACGGTCGGCCCCGCGCAACGGGTCAGCAGATAGACGATGGTCGGCCCCGTGCAACGGGTTGACAGGCGCACACCCGGCCGACCCCTAGCTAGGAGTCGGCGAGCCCAACGGCTAACCCCGGATAGAGGGTCGGCAGACGAGCGACCGGCTTTGAACCAGGAAATCCCAGCCAGCTAGGTTAACACCTATCTAGCTGGGAGGGGGTAACTGTGGGTGCAAAATCTGGCTAACGCCCAACGGTAGGACCCACAGCCCTGCCTGGAGCCCACGAGTTCGATGGTGGGACCCGCAGCCCTGCCTGGGGCCCATAAGTACGACGGTGGGACCCGCAGCCTTGCCTAGGGCCTACTTTCACTATCTAGAGAAATTTACCAAACCCCGGATACACTAAGGAATATTCTTGGAATATTCCTTATATGAACCAAACTACTATTAATAACAAACCCTGTAAATGATTCCAGATCCGAAATTCCAGACCAGAAGCCCACTTTCTGATTTCCAGAGCTCCCTGAGTTTTCTGGTTTTCAGACTCCTTTTCCACCCTCTGATTACTTGTGAGAAGCACTCCTCGGCCTGTCGAGAGTAGCTCTACTGTTTACTCAGAGATAGTAGATTCCAAGGTTGCGTCTTACTGCACGGAGACGTAGGCTTCGGCCGAACTTCGTCACCATATCCTGTGTCATCTCTTTCTCTACCTTTCTATTATATAGTGCTTGTGTGACAGCCCAGCAAGTCACAACTCAGCGCTTCGAAGCGCGCCACATCCCGAAGGGTCAAACCTTCAATCGATTGTTGGAGGAGGGTCACGTACGACGGCCGAAATCCTCCCCCACACTACTTCGCATCCAATATGTCATACCGGGTTATGAAATAATTACTATACGCAAAGACATAGTGTAACCTTCAAGGTTCAGGATATTTAGCTTTAACGGGATCCCTGATTAACTGTTCCGGTGACATACTAAAAGTTTCACTAATCAGTCCTAATCCGATTAACCCGCGTAGCCACCCAGAGTGCGACACAAGTCGAATTCTAGTGATTCTAAACTTATGTTACTCCCTCGTAACCCTGTTCTCTATACTCTGATAATCTTTAGTTCCTCATATTACTGGTATCATGATTCGACTCGGGCGGTGGGGAGCACCGTCAGAACCTGATCGATCATCTGACTAGGATTTGATGACTTATCATCCATAACGCCACACACAACTTCCGGTGCTATGTCTAGCATCCGGAACATCATCAGTCATACTAACAACCACCATGCCTTGATTAATTGTATGGACAGATTGACTCATCAAAACGCATCCATCCATCACTGAATGTCCGATCACCTGTAGGGGTTGTATACCACTCTAGCGCCAGCTGGGTAACCTAACGTACCATGGTATTGGACTATGGAAGGTCTACAAACGTTGGTACATCAAAGCACCACACAACCGATTGGCTCAATGTACATGGTTTCTCAGGGTTGAGGACAAATTATTTATAGTAGTAAGATGGTTTATGCACCAGGCTCTGATACACTGATCCATGCACTGTCTTGGTTCCTGTTCAACACGATCATCGTGCTTGGTCAGGCGAAAGGGAATCCCATGTTCCCGTGGCGAAGACTTCACCACATCCTCTACTTGCCAACAACTTATTCTCAGTGAAGCGACCGATATTACCAAAGCTGTGAAATTGTTCTAGGCCTATACAAAACTGGTCTACTTGGTCTCCCAAGCATGACTTTTCCAAATCATGCGCATGACCTTTACAGTCGAGCCATATCTCAACATGCTTCCACTAGTAAACAAGGACGAGAGAAATATGTCATTTGTCAGATTTATGGCAAAATGAACCACTCGGCTTTACGATGTTGGCATCGACTCAACTCAACTTATCAATCTGATCATGATGTCTCGCAAGCTCTTGCAGCTATGATACTAGTAGACAGTCAAGATTCAGCTTGGTTTCCCGACACATGTGCATCAACACACATGACTGCTGATGCAGGTAAGCTTCACTCACTTTGTCGTTATACTGGTTCAGATAAAATCATTGTTGGAAATGGAAATATACTGGATATTACTCATAAAGGGTAAGTCTCTATTGACACTGGAAATCATCGTTTATACTTTGCGTAATGTCTTAGTTGTCCCAGATATTAAAATTAATATTTACTCACTAAGCCAACTAATTAACCAGCTATTTCTCTTATGTTTTTGAAAAAGTTTCATCGGATGGTTTTGCTATACAAAACAATGAAACCCGACAAGTGATTGCAGCATGCAGTAGATACGATTGGCTGTAAGGGTTTGCAGCCAAATAGCAAGTGATGAAACATGGCATCAACCCTCATATGCATGCATGTAGTGGATCACCTCAAGCAGAATAAACTTATTTTTGGTAAAAGTTGTTATCTATGGGGGTCGGCTCCTGTTATATCTAATCCCAGTTTAAATATTATTTCATCTTTGTTGATGCATGCACTCGATATATTTGCTACTTTCAATTAATATTAAAATCTTATTTTCTGAAATGCTTCCTTAAATTTCATAAACAAGTGGAAACACAAATAGGGAAATGAATACATATATTTCAATCGGATGGAGGGGGAGTTCCAAAGTAAAGCTTTTCTCTCTTATCTCAAACAACATGGAATTCGGCTTCAAATGCCATGCCCGCATACGCCAGAACAAAATGGACTGGTAGAGAGGAAACATAGAAATATAACCGAACTTAGGTTAACAATGTTATTTCATTGAGGAGTCCCATAAAAATATTGGGTAGAAGTCTTTGGTACTGCGGTATGGTTGATCAATAGGTAACCATCTCGTGTCTTAGAATGGAAATCACCCTTTGAAACATTGACTAAATAGATGCTAGATTATGGATCTCTTCGCATATTTGGTTGCAGATGCTTTCCCTATTTAAGGGATTATGCAAAAACTAAGTTTGATTCCCGCTCTATTTCTTGTATTTTTCTGGCTTATAGTTCAATCTACAAAGGATACCATCCATGAACCACACAATGATGCAGAAACCCTTCCTACTACAACGGGCCCTACAATGGTGACACGGTCTTAAGTTTACATCATTAAACCCAACACAAAATACTTTTACTTGGATTATACATTTCTCACCAATGCCATTCCAATCAAGCCTAAGGCTATTAAGTTTGCACTAAAACATCCAAGCTGGTTGTCAGCAATGCAAGAAGAAATAACTGCCCTCCAACATAATGATACTTGGGAGCTTGTTCCTAGAACACCCATTATGAATGGTCTATAAAGCGAAACTTAAATCTAATGGATCCTTGGAGCGTCTAAAAGTCCGACTTGTTGCTAAGGGGTTTAATCAATAGCCCGGTATTGACTTTTGAGAAATATTCTCACCGGTTATTAAACCCGCTACAATTCGTATCGTCTTATCAATTGCATTAGCTCGCAAGTGTGATATACGTCAGCTGGAAGTTAAAAGTGCATTTCTTCATGGGTGTGTAAGTGAGCCGGTATACATGGATATCAGCCGCCAGGTTTTAAAGATTCTACTCGCCAACATTTGTTTGTCGCTTCAAAAGGGCTCTTTACATGCTTCGCCAAGCTCCTCACGCATGGTATGACCACTTTAGTACATATCTTCTATCTATGGGGTTCTTTTGTAGTTCAGCGGATTCATCACTCTTCATTCGTCATAGCTCGCTTGGTATAATTGTTTTACTTCTTTATGTCGATGACATAATATTAACGGGCAGTGCTCAAAAACTTCTAGAGAAGTTTAACGAAC
Organism: Chamaelirium japonicum; assembly: GCA_947650365.1. Lineage (NCBI taxonomy): Eukaryota > Viridiplantae > Streptophyta > Magnoliopsida > Liliales > Melanthiaceae > Chamaelirium > Chamaelirium japonicum. The sequence goes on from OX393550.1 coordinate 116,257,202, forward strand.
AACTAGGAGCAAAGTTTTCCATGAAAGATCTTGGCTTCCTTCAAGCTACTTCTTTAGTCTTGAAGTCCAAAAGTTTACAGGTGGACTTTTTCTCAAACAAACAAAGTATGCCACTGAACTCAATGAAAGAGCAAATATGAAGAACTGTAAGGCTATCAGCACTCCATTAATGTCAAAGATTTAGTCTCAATAACTTGACAATACTTTATTTCCTGATCCATAATTTTATCGTAGTACTGTGGGAGGACTACAATACTTGACATTTACCTGGCCTGACATTTTATATAGTGTCAATTATGTGTGTCAGTTTATGCAGGCTCCAACAACCTCTCATTTTCAGTTGGCAAAAAGGTCACGACAAGTTATATACTAGACCTTGGTCATACAGTGCTCCCACTAGCGTTTCAAACATTTCGCGAAGCATTAGTCAATTTCGGAATATCATAGTCCCTGCCTCAAGTGGATTTCTCCACTTAAGGATCGCATTATATATCCCAAAAATATCGATGTTCCGCAAACCTAGCTATCCGCTGATGCCCTGGACCCTAGCCTAACGTCAGACAGACAGGAAAGGTCTCCCATTCCATGGCGTCTCGCTTATAAATTTGATGATTGATGTCATAGTAGAATTCTAACTCATTCTAGGTTTTGATGCTGGCCAAATAGGCACACCCGACTAAAAAGGTGTTGACCTAATGGTGGCATAACCAAATGTGGGGAATCCATGCTATTATCAAGGGTCAATTAAATAATAGGCATCACTAGTGGAATCCTATCCTAATAAGGTTGCTTGGACCCGAGGGGAAAGGACATCCCTCTAACACAGATAATCTAATTATCGCATCAGGGTTCTCTACAGAAGTATAAAGAACAGGCAAGAAACAACCATACAACCGAATCAAGTTCAGAGTCCGACCCCTGAACCTAACTAGCACAGCGTATGCTCTTTATCTCCTTCGCAAGGTTCCTCAATCCGGTGCAAGTCTCTTTATACGATCTTCTGACGCTCTTGCCCTTTGTCGTCTTTGTGTACACTTCGCTGGATCGCCATCATCCTTCAAGGTTTCGCTCATTCTCCGGTAGTGGATCTCTGTGATAATTCATCATCTTCAATCTGTAACCAAAAAAGATCTAGTACGCTTCGACTAAGTGCTCGCTCGTACATAATTTCTTAGAAAGAAAAGGAAACTAGCCTAGCAAAAAGCCTGGAAATCAAGGGTGGTCAACTTCCACCTCTTGACCGACTATGGCTCTAAAACTATCCACACACACAGAAGAAAATACATCCAGACATACACTAGCATGAGGTCTGACCCCTGGTAGCAAATAATCACATATCCAGATTATTTCAAAGCGGCGCCCTGCAAGAACAATCCATAGAACATATAAATTCTACAATATGCATGACCTACTCGTAGAACCCCGATGGTGGCAAATACTAATCATGCGCGTACATAACGGTTTTATGAAAAATATGAAACGCACACCACTTGCGTGGCTCTGATACCAATTATTGGAAATAATACTATTATACAGGCCCGCAGCCGAAGCAAATGGAAGGTCCGAAGACCGTGAATAGTTTGCGTTATATATCAAAAATTTTATCGAAATCCTATACATACGTGTATGAATCTGGCATGACAACTACTCGATCCTCTAACATCGATCTAGCGAGAAGAATTATCTAGAATGTATGCATATTCTATCCCTACACTAGATCTACATGATAGAAGCCATACCTCCATGCAGATTCTTTCACCGCGATAAATTTTTTCTTTGTCAATGAAGACGGCCTTGAATCTGCTCAATATACTTTCAGTACAATAATCAAAACTTTTTGCTCTGAACTCTGATTGAGCTAAAATTTTGATTGCAAGTAGAAAACTTTGAGATCCAACTTTTGAAAGTGGTTTCACATTGTTTAGAGTTATATAGCTCCCAAAATCGCAGAAAAAAAGTTGATCTTCTGTGCAAATTCTGAACAACAAAAGTTTGCGAGGAACGCCTTCTTGTTCATCCAATCTCGCATGATGCACGGACCCTCGTCGATGGATCTCTGAGTACCTCCATATGGTGAGCCTTCTCTATCTTCGATTCATCACGCGAGAAAGAAAATCCACGTCCGAACCCTTGCGTACACGCTTTGGAGACGAGAGAATGGACGAAGAGAAGGGGGGCGGCTAAGGCATTATCACTTAGGGCTAGCCCCCCTCTCATCATCCCTGTATAGGGGCCGGCCCCTCATACCTTGCGTATGAGGGTTTTAGGCCAGCCTCCCTTTGTTTCTCTCTCCCTTGCATAAACGAATAGGCCGGGCCCTTATTGCCTTATGTGGCCGGCCCCATTAAGTCAACCCCTTTAACTTAGCCCCCTCCCCTTGAAGCTTGCTAACAACTCCTAGAAGCTAGGGAGGGGGTGGTCCATGCATGTCCCCATGTGCTAGGGGCGACCAACCTAGCGCATGGTGATATTTTGGTTTCCCAAAATACCCCCATGCCTCTAGTTGGTTGCCCCTTTCGCTTGGGAACTCGCATGGCACACTTACGTGGGTTATGACTAGTGATTCCATTATTACCTAGGTGCCCTTAGTAAACACCTCGGGTGCCCCTAGTAAAGTTAACTACTCAACTCGCAACACGAACCGGTGCATCGCACCCGTGTAGCAAAGCCCACTAAGGTATGGAGATGACTATATGTGTCTTTGTACTACTTCGGGATTTCTCCTAGTACATATAAGCACCTATGCATCTATCATACACTAGTGCGATGCACATATAAAACGTGGGGTTATTAGGGTTAGACTAATTACTTCCTCTAACTGCGTCCTGTGAATCGAGGAGATGGTTTAAGGATCACACATTATGTGGATAAGGTGGAACCTTCAGGGACCAAGGTTCATGGCTTCCAACTTGGACTCGATCGACACATTATCCGAGTGTACCATCGATCCTTTGAGTCCGAGTTAACCTGCATAGCCACCTAGAGTATGATGCAAGCTGAGATCCAATTCCCATAAACTTACTATGTTCTCTCGCATACCCCTGCTCTTCGCTTAGTATGGTAAACTCATTGCCCCTCCACTTGGTGTCATGACGCAACTTGAGTGGTGGAGACTACCGTTAGACTCAAGTACTCATATGACTCGGTTATTTTCAGGTAGACCACATATATCGTACCTTCGATTACTCTATCGAGTACTCGGATCTGGTTACCAGTCCAACTGATGATCACCTGGCCAGGGTTTAATACGACGTAGGTTAGACCAAGGAACTCACTTTCCGTTAGGGGTATAGATAGCCTGCAGGAGTGACACGTTGATGTGATGGCAGTCGGGTAACCCAGTACACCATTGTTTTGGGTCACGTAACTGGACCCTCATATATTGGTGCGCTAAAGCACCACACAACTGGTTAGCCCACCAAACATGGCTCCTTAGGGTTTAGGACCGTTTTACCTTAAGTAGAAATACGACTTAGTGCACCGGTGTCTGCTCACCGATATATGCACCTTGTTGGTTCCGTTCAACCACAGACACTGTGCATGGTAATGACTGTGGTGGAGACACCCACGCTCTGTCATCCCAACAGCTTAACCTGATAGGGCAACCAACCCTAATCAGAGTTGTGAACGTATTTATGTTACATGGGACCAATCCATTGAGTCTCCCACTCAAGTGGATTACCATGTAGCCATGGCTATCTGTTCTGTAATCAGAACACGTACTAAGCTACGTACCAAGATGCAATCCTAAGCTATCAACCATATAAAGCTAAACTATTGGTTTTTACGAGCTGTAGACCTCACCAATTCTAACACCAAGTCCCAGGGGCTCAATGTGAGAGGGTTCATGGGCTCTCTTCCTGCCCGAACATCATGAGGGTTGCTCGATTGGAGGTAGTCGTCGCCCAAATGAAGGCGGTCCACCTCAGATGAATAGAGGGGGGGGGGGCAACCCGACGTATCAAATCGAACGGTCTCTCCCCCAAATACGTCACACTCTCACCGGAGTCTGATCGCATGGGGCTAGGAGCCACGTGCTCTCCTTGCGGATGGGGACCAAGGGTTTCACCTTGGTTGCCACCATCGCCATGGCCTGACGGATAAGTTTTGAGGCCTTCTCTATCATAGTCGTCGCCGTCGTTACTATCCTCATCAGTATTAGGTTCCTCTGGACCTTTGGGGCTAGACCCGCTGTCTTCATCCTCACTACCATCGTGGCCACCACTACTACCACCAGTGCCCACCAGATCCCTGAGGCTGGTCTGGTTATCACCAACATCTTCATAGTCACCACCCTTATTGTCACCAGCGTGATGGGGTCTTCCTGCTCGACTGCTATCACCGAAGGGAAGACTTAGAGGGATTTCCTCAAGGTGAGCAAGGGTCACCGACCCAGGCGTTGGCATATAGGGATCGGATTGGAAGACCCTACTCCAGTGGACCGGTGTGCGCACGAAGAGATCTGCGATCTGAGCCTCAAAGAGTTCATGTCGCTTTTGGGCATAATTCCCCTTATTATATGCATAGCAAAGGGGGAGTCCATTGGACATGTAGGTGTGGAACTCTGGCACCGTAGTAAATTTGCCTCGCCATTCTTCGGCTAGTTGCAGTGGCAGGTCCGTCCAGGACGGGTCTGGAACTGCCCCGAGAAGGTTCCTAGCGGCAACGATAGCCCGGCAAGCAGCTGCCCACCGAAGATGACGGTGTACCCAAATCGAAAGAGGTAGTGATGTCAGTGGGTCGGACCTCACACCAGCAGAGGAATGGGAACACCTTCTTAGTACGGCGAGCCCGACCTTCGTAGTGAGCACTGAGAGATCCACGTGTGAGCCATTGTCTGGCGATGAGAGTTAGCGCAAAAAGCACGAAGGGAAAAAGAAGAATATGAGGAAGAAGCTGTAAAGGAAAAGCATCCCATTTGCGCCAAAGAGGATATTTGAAGGTTCGAACAGCCGCCATCTTTTCAGAATTAATGAAACCAGAGCGTCGGAATGATCTAAAGCGTCGAAAGGAAGAAGATCCAACGGCCAAGACGTTGACCGCCTCGACAGCTGGGCTCTGCATTTAAAGATGATGGGACTGCAGCCCCCATCGTAGAAGCTTGAAAAAAAGCAATAATGATCGCCCGTCGCGTCCGCGAGCTATTAGCCCCAATTCGGGACGCGTGGCGAAACCTTGGCGGAGGAGACTTTCGGCCCGTGGTCTATAGACCAAGGACCGAATGGGGGCTTTTGTAGAAGGGGTTTTCTACCACACCTACTAGATGATGACACGTGTACAGCTGGACCACCCGGCTTGGTCCAGCATGGAGATACAAAGAACCAGATGAGGCGAACCGGACCCAGGTCGACCAGACCCGGCCTACGAGCTGCGCCATTAGCAGAAGATTGAAACAAGAAGGAAGATCAGAGGAGCCCGAGCGCCTCGACAAGAACCAGGTCGGGGAGGAGGTTAGACAGAACGTGCACCTGACTCAACTACTCGAATCCTCGAATGCCCTACTTGATTGGCACCGAGGAATCGCTGATTAGGTAAGAAAAGATCGAAAAGTGCTGTAACGACCGAGATACATGCCAGGTTGGGCAATCCTGAGGACATCTCGCCCTTTAGGATCGTGGGTTGCCTGCGATGGGTAAGAGGCCTACGATCCACGGGAGCATAGAAGAAAAGTATGAAAGGTGTCCGATCGGAGAGGATCCTCCATAATCGTCCTGATAACATCGGAGGATAGACTACAGTGATTGCGCAATGAGAAAGTCTACAAAAGAAACCCCGCCCCTTTATGGGCAGGTAAGCAATGGTAAGCAATTCGAAGTAATTCAAAAACTCTCGCTTCCGAAACCTACAACCACATTACCCTTTCTTGACTTGAGCGTCAGAGGGGCTTTGGATCAGCGGTGAGCCTCAGTCTTCTTGCATGTAAGCGGGAAGGCGATGGAGGGTGATAAGCTCCATCTGACGATCGGGTGTGGCTGGTGGGATTTCGCCCTCCACTGGTATAACTTCTAACATATAGATCTAGTATAGAGATAGAACATGTATGCATGCTAGATTGTTCTTTTCGCTAGATCGATGTTAGGGGGTCGCGTAGTTACGATGCTAGATTTATACACGCACGTGTAAAACGTTTAAATGAAAATTTTAATATGTAACACACACCACCCACGATTTTCGGAGCTAATTTTTGCTTCCGCTGCAAGCCTCTACCATAGGATTATTTCCAATATTTTCTCCTTCTTTTCTTCTCTTGGCTTTGGCTTTCGTATTTCATCCGGCCTTTACCTATAGAGAGGCCATGCTAGAAAGAGAGCTCCGTATGTGTTGCTTTTTATTAAATTCAATGGCTCTACTCTCTATTATGGAGGGATCCTATACCTAATCCATTAATTGCTTTGTTCCTTCTTGTTCTAGATCCAAATCCCATAAGTCTACCATTTGGGATCTAGAACAAAGAGAAACTCAAGCAATGGATCAAAGGTTTAGAAGGTAGTAAGCTCATTTGTGTTGAATGATCTTTTTCATATTGGAGTCTCATACATAAAGAGAAACCCAAGAAATAATTAATCCAATGAATGCCTATAGCCTTTTGATCTAGATACAAACCCATCCACTCTTAGTGATCTTGGGGTCTAGATTTTGAAGCTTACATGCATTGGATTGTTGATTTGGGTGATCCAGACCATTAGTTGCATATTCTGTTTAGTCTTGGTGATCTAGATCTTGACTACTTGAGGCCTAGATCACACAAGCATACATGCAATGGTTTGTGATCATTTGTAAGGCTTTTCTATACATCATTATTCTCTTGCTCTATCTCTCATATTGGCGGAAGGCCGCTGCGGCGGCACTTGAGCGGTTGTTATAGCTCATACCCACTAGCTATCGAAGTAATAATGATGTCATGACAGAGTCACAAGGAGTAAAGGGACTAGCTGAGCTTGTTCGTTGGTTCTTTGGTCTCTTTTTTGCCCTTTTGTTTGTGTGTAGTTTGGGTTGCGGGTAGCTACCATGTTGGCCAGCTACCTAGTTGAGATGTGGCCATCCTCCTAGTTTGGCCTTAGGTGCTGGTGTGTGACCCTATTTAGTCTGGTGTCCTGCTTACTCGCCCAGAGATAAGTTGTGATATGTAACCGCTCTTGTTTTCTTTTATAAATTTGGTTTTTACCCCTCAAAAAAAAATTGATGTCATGACATTCTGTGTCACGGAACCAAAAGGTAAAATTATGCAAAGAAAGGAGATGGGTGGACTATTGAAGGCGAGGTGATGCCGATCGTCACCGTGTGAGCGAGCTCGAGAGAATGGGCGGCCATGTTGGAATAGACCTATTGATGGTGAGGTGTTGCTGATCATCACTGATTGGAGGAGTGGAATCGTAAGCATAAGGTCGTCAAGGGTAACTTATGGGCTCTCCTATAACCTGTTTGCCTTGTATGCAATATAATTCTAGTGAAAGGGGACCATTGGTTCTCACCTAGATTGTCGGGGTGGTTTTTCCAGCAAGGGTTTTTGCCTACAAATTATCGTGTGTGTTTTACTTTACTTGCAATCGTTTTAGGGCCTTGTATGCTTTGTCCGGATAAAGCCACCGGCGAGGACTTGAGAGAGTGAGAGATTGAGCTATTATTTTGTTGGCTACTGTTTTCACATGATTCCTTATATATTTACTATGATGGTTGCACCGTTTGTTCTGTATTATAATTATCTATCTTATGTAGCTTCTAGTGTTGATGATTGTACTTGCCTTGGATTGGTATTAGACTACATACTCTTCCTCATAGAGTAGTGGATCTATCTATGCAAGGTGAAGAATTGTGTTTGGTATCATAGTTAGCTTTTATCAAGTTTTTTGATATCCAATATATTTCCACTTCCGTATGGTATTGAAGTTTGCTTTTTAGTGAGTTTCTGTATCCATATGGACAATCAAGTGGTACTACTCTAGCAAGATTTGGTGCAACTTGACTTTCAGTATCAATATTTGTAGATTGTTACTCTTTGGTACAGTGATTTCATTGTAACAAATGTTTTTTCAAAAACAAGATTTTTTTAAAAAAATTAGTTTTTTACTACATGGATTTCACTATAGTAAATTTTTTTTTAAAAGGATATATATATATATATATATATATATATATATATAAAGATTTTTGCTACATTGATTTCACCGTAGCAAAGGCTAACAATCTGCAACACAGAGTAATAATCTGCAGCGCAACGAGTAACACTCTTTGCCGATTGTTGCCTTTTGCTACAATGATATAATTGTTGCAATTTTTTTATAGTAGGTTTCTTTAAAAAATAATTGTATAAATATTTTATTGTAGCAAAGAGTAATAATCCTTGCAGATTGTTACTGTTTTGAAATTGCTACAGTGATTTGTTTAAAACTTCAAATTCTATATGCTTTTTCTATATAGTCGGTTGTAGGGATAAAACAGATACTTAAAATAAATTAAATTAGTTACGGAGGGGCTTTTCACTAAATCCAAATGTTGTCTGTTCTTTAGCAAGCAAGGCATATGTGCACGGACCTAAGAGCATCTCTAACGATATCTCCATGCATTTCTTCACCTTAGCTTTTTTGGCCATGGAAAATACCAAAAAAGGCCTCCAATAGCCTCTCTATTAGGCTAGCTAAAGTAGTTGAGTACTTAATGGCTAGCTATTGGTGGCTAGCGGGGCTGAGCTCGCCAGCATCTGGTCCAAGAGTCCATGTCATTCAGTCAACACAGAGAGAGAGAGAGAGAGAGAGAGAGAGAGAGAGAGAGAGAGAGAGAGAGAGAGAGAGAGAGAGAGAGGGTGGGGGGTGGGTGAATGCAATGGTTCACGTCAGTCGGTATATAGGTAGACGTGTAGGGACATTTGGTCATATCTCATTTGGCTATCTAGAATAGGAGAAAAACTTTGGTATAATCATAACACTATGTGATTTGGCATCACAGGCCAATCAAGAATGCTAGAGCCAACATCTCTCTTTGTAATCACCGTCTAAATCAGAGAAACCTATGAGGTGCACGTGGGGCTGAGTGCAATGCACTTGTCGTGGTGGCGGCCAACGTGTGACAATGATACACCTGTCCTTGTGCATGAAGTGTGCTCCGACGGCTTGAGATTGGTATGTAATATCAGTGATCTGGTATCATGATTATGCCAAATATTTTAATTTGTTGTGGTTGGGTTTCAAGTATGGCTACCAAATGCTTTTGCTATCAAGAACACATAGACTGATGGAGATACTCTAGTGTTGATGATTGTGTTTGCCTTGGATTGGTATTAGACTACATACTCTTCCTCATAGAGTAGTGGATCTATTTATGCAAGGTGAAGAATTATGTTTGATATCATAGTTAGCTTTTATCAAGATTTTTGATATCCAATATATTCCCACTTCTGTATGGTATTGAAGTTTGCTTCTTATTGAGTTCCTATATCCACATGGACAATCAAGTGGTATAATACGCTAGCAAGATCTGGTGCAACTTTACGTTCAGTATCAATATTTGTAGATTGTTACTCTTAGGTACAGTGATTTCACTGTAGCAATTTTTTTCTTTTAAAAGCGAGATTTTTTTTTAAAAAAATAGATTTTTACTACAATGATATCACTGTAGCAATTTTTTTTTTCAAAGCGAGATTTATAAAAAAGAAACTTTTTTTGCTACATTTATTTCACCGTAACAAAGACTAACAATCTGCAACACAAAGAGAAATAATCTGTAGCGCAAAGAGTAACAATATTTGTTGATTGTTGCCTTTTGCTACAATGATATAATTGCAGTAATTGTTTTTACAGCATGTTTCTTTAAAAAATAATTCTATAACTATTTCATTGTAGCAAAGAGTAACAATCCTTGCATATTGTTACTCTTTTGAAATTGCAACAGTGATTTGTGTCAAAATTCAAATTCTATATGCTTTTTTTTTTTTTTTTTTTTGAGATCGGCGGGTGTCCCGAAACCTTTCGGGCAATGGCCCACTTCAGGCTCAGACTAATCCCTTCGGGAGTGAAGCCCGACCCATTCGGCAATTCCCACTTCACTCCTAAGTAAATCGAAGGGAGGAAGAGTTGAACCCACAACCTCATCACCAAATCAGTTGCTATGCTTTTTCTATGTAGTCGGTTGTAGGGGTAAAACGGATACTTAAAATAAATTAAATTAGTTACGGAGGGGCTTTTCACTAAATCCAAATGTTATATGTTCTTTAGCATGGAAAGCATATGTGCACGGACCTAAGAGCATCTCTAGCGGTATCTCCATGCATTTCTTCCCCTTAGTTTTTTTGGCTATGGAAAATACCAAAAAAGACCTCCAGTAGCCTCTCTACTAGGGTAGCTAAAGTAGATGAATACTTAATAGCAAGCTATTGTTCGTTAGTGGGGCTGAGCTCGCCAGCATCTGGTCCACGAGTGGAGGGACATTTGGTCATATCTCATTTGGCTATCTAGAGTAGGAGAAAAACTTTGGTATAATCATAAAACTATGTGATTTGGCATCACAGGCCAATTAAGAATGCCAGAGCCAACATCTCTTTTTGTAATCACCGTCTAAATCAGAGAAACCTATGAGGTGCACTTGGGACTGAGTGCAATACACTTGTCGTGGTGGCAGTCAATGTGTGACAATGATGCACCTGTCGTTGTTCATGAGGGGTTTTTCGTCGGCTTGAGATTTGTCCGTAGTACCAGTGATATGGCTAGTATTTAATTTTTAATAAAAATATACTTGCTTTTTTTTCTTTTTTTTTTTGAGAAATATACTTGCTTTTCTTGGGGCATAGAAAAGCTAACAAGGTAGTATAAATATCTAGAACTTAGTAGTAGTACTATCATCGCCACAATGAGCGCAAGCAATGAGTGGGAGGAGTCTACGTGGCCATATGATGTTGGGCTTGACTGCTTTTGGTGCTCCCGCGAGACCAACACCCACACTCACACTCACAGCACCGAGCCAATGTAGTGGTCCTTTCAACACGCGTACCTTTTTTTTTCACCATGGGCCCACTACCTCCAAAGTCTATCAGTATCAATTTTCAGCCGAATGACTTAAAATAATCGCCCCGAATCACGGAATCACTGTAGTTCGGTGTCCAGCCAACTATATCTGTCTCCACCTGTTTAATCATCTGGCCCTTGTGATGGCAGCTCCCTAGAGTTCTCTCGCCTGTAGATCTCAACAATCCAAAACCATCTGATTGAATGGGATTAACAGATGTCGAATGTCGACCCCATGATGACACAGTAATTCAGGGAGACTAAGTTAAGGACTGTAATTTTTAGCACATCCTGCGCACCATACAATCACGACCTCGGGGCTCCAGCATGGGGTATTGGGCCTCTGGCCCCAGCGTGCTGATAGGCTCTGGGTAGGGGTGGGATTTGCACGGGTTGAAGGGTCTGCTCATGGCCAACCCGAATTGCACAACCTTAACCTGTTTTGCTCGTGGAATCTGTGGAAGCCTAACCCGTGCTTATCCGTTCTAGTTGTTCGGATTGCCCAATTTGTAAAATAATGGAGCACATAAATAAATAAATAAAAAACCCAACAAAATTTTGAATTAGATAATTTTTTTTTTTGAAATGCATAACGAAAACATAAAGTCCAGCCCGTATCCTCACATATTTCAAACGAATTCTTAGCATTCAACATGAAATAGACAGTCTTTGATTTCCATAAAAAAAACTACCAAAACATTCAACCTTAGTGTGTCACTTCCTTGGATTGGGAAGATCGGTGTCCAAATCCGTCCAAATTAAAATCGGGTTGATATTTTTTTTGTCCAAATCCGTCTAAGTCTTTAACTAGTTTTGTCCATGTTTGTCCATTGTTCGGGTTAGACGGATCGGGTTCGGATCCTGCTCAATCCCACCCCTAGCTGAACGATTTTGTTCCAACCTCCATAAAGAGGTTGGAGCATCCCGCTCTCTCTCACATTGGACCATCTCGAGGGCTTTTGGTCATTTCACCATGCTAAGCAGTATGAAATGACAAACATACCCTTGGAATGAACCAATGGGAGACGGGGATGTTGGAGCAAAATCGTACTCCCCTAAATCGGGGAGAAGTGGGCCCCGCGGTTGATTTTCTTGATAAGCCCAATCTACAATTGGCACGTGGTAGCTACCCTGATAGATAAGAAAAACGTCCAAAATATCCATCTGCATGAGGGGCCTTTCCTTCTCACCGGCACGGAAAATTTTCAGCACATCCTGCGTACGCTACAACCGTTGCCACCGGCACTGATTGCGGTCACGATCCACGGGGCCTCGGACCCACACGTGGGCGCCTGAGTGGATTATTCGAGTGACACTGACATCTAAATGGGGCGGTGCGCCGTGCAATCAGTCCCCCCTGATCCTCCGTGGTTACTAAGTTTAAGAGAGAGAGAGAGAGATTCACCCAAAATAGAATCACAACCGTCCGTTTAATTCAGCCCGGCATTTTCTGTACGTAGAGGAAATGCTGTTTGGTACGAGTGGTTTCCTCCCAAACCGGTAAGGACTGACGTGGCACCCGATGTCAGCCGTTCGATCGCGTGCCACGTCAGTCCTGGCCAGTTTGGGAGGGGACCATTGGCACGAAACAGCATTTTCCCAGTTGCCGACACGTGAGCGTCACAAAAGCCTCATCTGTCTCTCTCCTCCCAGCGGTGGTGTCCCCTCCTGATCACGAGAGCGAGCAGGGAGAGGAAACAGAGCGCATGGGCCTTCAGCCCGCTAAAGCAGACAAAAAAACCCGGGCCTCAGAGAATCTCTTTCACACTGAACCACCCACCACACTATTAAACAGAGAAAAACAAAGTTAAAAAAAGGAGGGAAACCCATTACCCATGTGACCTCTCTCTCTCTCTCCTCACGTGCTGTTCCTCATCACACTCTTTCTCTCTCTCTCTCTCCATCCCCTCCTCGATCACTCTCTTTCTCTCTCTCTTCACTCTCTTTCTCTCTCTCTTCTAATCCACTTTGTTTTGTTCAGGACGCAATCATTCCTTGGACGGAATCCTCCCCGTCTTTCCTGCCAACCAAACGAACGCTGTAACCCTTCCTGATTTCTGGTTTATAACAGGAGGGAGCAAACAGAGTCGAACTCCATTGCGCCGGAGGAGTAACAGGAATGGAGCCGTCGAGATCGCTCATCCCGTCGGCGGCGCTGCTGCTGCTGCTACTGCTGCTGTGCTCGTGTTGTGCGTCCGCGTCTCAGAGGAAGCAGACCTACATCGTCCACATGGCCAAATCCCAGATGCCCCTGGCCTTCGCCGGCGAGCATGCCCTCTGGTACGACGCCTCGCTCCGGGCGGTGTCCGCCTCCTCTGAGGTGCTCTACACGTACGACATCGTCGCCCACGGCTTCTCCGCCCGGCTCACCCCGGCGGAGGCCGGCGCCCTGGAGCGCCGGGAGGGGGTCCTCTCCGTCCTCCCGGAGGCCCGGTACGAGCTCCACACCACCCGCACACCCGAGTTCCTCGGCCTCGACCGGACTAACGGCGAGTTCGTCCCGGAGTCCGGCACCGCCGCCGACGTCGTGGTCGGCGTCCTCGATACCGGGGTTTGGCCGGAGCGGAAGAGCTTCGACGACACCGGGCTCGGCCCCGTGCCGGCGGGGTGGAAGGGCGCGTGCGAGGAGGGGAAGGACTTCAATTCCTCAGCGTGCAACCGGAAGCTGATCGGGGCGCGGTTCTTCGCCAAGGGCTACGAGGCCACCATGGGCCCCATCGACGAGTCCCGGGAGTCGCGGTCCCCCCGCGACATCGACGGCCACGGAACCCACACATCCACCACCGCCGCAGGCTCCTCCGTGGCTGACGTCAGCCTCCTCGGCTACGCTACCGGCACCGCCCGCGGCATGTCCACGCGCGCCCGCGTCGCCGTCTACAAGGTCTGCTGGCTAGGCGGCTGCTTCAGCTCCGACATCCTCGCCGCCATGGAGGGGGCCGTGCAGGACGGGTGCCAGGTCCTCTCGCTCTCCCTCGGCGGCGGCATGTCTGACTACTACCGCGACAGCGTCGCCATCGGCGCCTTCAACGCCATGGAGCGGGGGGTCTTCGTCTCCTGCTCCGCCGGGAACGCCGGCCCGGCCAGCGCCACCCTCTCCAACGTCGCGCCCTGGATCACGACCGTCGGTGCCGGAACCCTCGACCGCGACTTCCCCGCCTACATCGTCCTCGGCGACGGCCGGAACTACACGGGCGTATCCCTCTACAGCGGGAATCCACTCCCCAACAAGCCCCTGTCCTTCGTGTTCGCCGGCAATGCAACCAATTCCACTAACGGAAACCTCTGCATGCCGGGAACGCTGTTACCGGAGATAGTGGCGGGAAAGATAGTGCTCTGTGACCGGGGGATCAACGCCCGGGTCCAGAAGGGGTGGGTGGTGAAGGACGCCGGTGGGGCGGGAATGGTTCTCTCCAACACCGCCGCTAACGGGGAGGAGCTCGTGGCCGACGCCCACCTCCTGCCGGCGTCGGGTGTCGGTGAGAAGGACGGCAGCGCGATCAAGTCGTACCTGCTCTCCGATCCGAACCCCACGGCAACCATCCTCTTCGGGGGGACCAAGGTCGGGGTAACGCCGTCGCCAGTGGTGGCGGCGTTCTCGTCGCGGGGGCCGAACGCGGTGACGCCGGATATCCTGAAACCTGACCTCATCGGCCCCGGCGTCAATATCCTGGCCGGGTGGACCGGGGCGGTGGGTCCCACGGGCCTGGCGGTGGACGCGCGGCGGGTGGAGTACAACATCATCTCCGGCACCTCGATGTCGTGCCCCCATGTGAGTGGTCTCGCTGCGCTGCTGAAGGGGGCACACCCGGATTGGAGCCCGGCGGCGATCAAGTCGTCGCTCATGACCACCGCCTACGCCACCTACCCGGGTGGCGCCGGGATCCTCGACCTGGCGACGGGGGCGGCCGCGACGGCGTTCGACGTCGGGGCGGGGCACGTGGACCCGCCGAGGGCGAACGACCCGGGCTTGGTGTACGACCTCACCGCCGAGGACTACCTCGGCTTCCTCTGCGCCCTCAACTACACGGCGCTGCAGATCTCCAGCCTCGCGCCGCGAAGCAGCTTCTCGTGCGACGGCCGGAAGGCATACGCTGTCTCGGCACTCAACTACCCGTCCTTCGCGGTGGCGTTCGCAACGGCCAGCGGCTCGGGTGGCGGAGGGACGGGGACCACGACGGTGACGCACACGAGGACGCTGACAAACGTGGGGCCGCCGGGGACCTACAGTGCGACGGCGTGGTCGTTGACGGCCGGGGTGGATGTAAAGGTCGTGGTGAATCCGGCGGTGCTGAGCTTCACGCGGCAGGGGGAGAAGCTGAGCTACACGGTGAGTTTCACGTCGGCGTCCCTGCCTTCGGGCTCAACGGGGTTTGGGCGGTTGCAGTGGTCCGATGGGAAGCACATCGTGGCGAGCCCAGTTGCGTTTAGTTGGACGTAAAAAGAAAGTAAAATGCTTCGGGGTCCACTAGATGTACCGCCAACGTTGGCTCAAAATGCCGAGCTGTAAAATCTACCCCTAAAGAAAAGAAAAAAAAAGGGAAAAAAACACTTAAAAATGGTGGAGAAAAGGAATATGGATGAAGTGTAGGTGTTTCTGATTAATTTCTTGGAAAATGTATGGTTTGTGTGTGGTTTTCTAGGAATTAGGTTGGGTGGGTGACGGGTGGAGGAGTAAACCATAAAAAGGTTTTCTCATGCTTTGGAGTAAATTTTTAATGAAAGGGATGTAGGGGGGTTTGCCGCAATTTGAAATTAAAGTGAATGTTTGGTGCAAGGTGGAGCATGAATTGTACTCTATTGATCACTGGAAACTTTATTGTTACATATCAACCTTCCAAAACTGGATAGTTTTTGCAAATTGGTCCCTCAGATTAACTAACGAAGATTTGGAAGAAATATGTCAGGTGTATTCGTGATAAGGAGGAAAGAGGACGAGGAAGGATATAGAAGAAGGAGGAGCAAGGAAGAAGACCACGACAGTGGCATGCTACACGAGTAACGATGGCTACGGTGGTACGCAGTCAAGAGACAAACAATCACACACATACACATAATATTTATGTGAAAAAATCCGCATAGGGATCCTCATCCCCTATGCGGATGCCTCTTGCGATATGCTCCCCTCCTCCAAAGTCGATCCCTTCATTGTCACCTTGGATTGTTTAGCCCTCAAGTTTTCGGCGTATGAGGTTTGCTGATGACGTTGCGGGGTGCGGTAAACATGGGATGCTGCGATCACTGGGGTTTCGGCCCACGCTCAGTCGATGTGATCGGTTTGCGTAGTGGTCGCTCTCTGAGTTGTACAATAAGGATCCCATAGAATTAACTTGGAGTAAGCTTTTCTTTGAGTAAGCTTTTCTTTGAGTAGAATGTAGAACTTGCCATTGGTCATACTATTAGGTCAAGTCTTCAGACCGTTGCGAATCTGATGAACTATAGTTCCATCCAATGGGATATCAGTGGTACCGAGGACTGCGGGTATGGAGGATGGTGACATTATCGCTATTTGGACGATTAGATTAAATAGCGCAGGTGAAGATTACATTCGATGTTGGATTTAGTCAACCTTAGGGCTATTCTTTATCAAGTCTGCATACCTAAAGCTTAGCAAAGAACAACCTCATATTGCTTCAGATACTAATGTAACTGTATGTGGGTACGATTTTTTGGAGCAAATCTTTAACATATGCTCCAAACACATAAGATACTATCTGTTTTGTCCGTGCCCGTACCGGGACTTTTCAGAAGGTCACCCATCCTAGTACTACTCTTGCCCGAGCACACTTAACTACGTAGTTCTTATGAAATCCGTAGTGACACACGGTTTAAAACGCGTCTTTCGAGCGTCATCCCGTCTATCCAGGCAGAATGTCATATGTGTACAGGTAACAGTACATGGGACTTATGAGTATTTATTTTTTGATTGCCCCTTTGCTAATCCATGTTGGCAGGCCACTCTGATGGCTGGTATCATAGAGAATACATACAATATTTATTACATAGATTTAATCAGATGATGGAGCGTGTTAGAGAGATCTATACGCACGCGATGTACATTTTGTGATTTATATGGAAGGCTACAAATGAGAAGTTTTTTGATAATGTTCTTCCGTGTCAGAAGACAGTCATGGGCCAAGCTACATCCTTACAATTAATCCGCTACAAATTAAAGGAGATTGGACCTCAAGTTTCCAGAGTTGGGGAGAATCCATAGGCTTTCATCCTTGCAAATTGGTCCCTCAGATTAACTAACGAAGATTTGGAAGAAATATGTCAGGTGTATTCGTGATAAGGAGGAAAGAGGACGAGGAAGGATATAGAAGAAGGAGGAGCAAGGAAGAAGACCACGACAGTGGCATGCTACACGAGTAACGATGGCTACGGTGGCACGCAGTCAAGAGACAAACAATCACACACATACACATAATATTTATGTGAAAAAATCCGCATAGGGATCCTCATCCCCTATGTGGATGCCTCTTGCGATATGCTCCCCTCCTCCAAAGTCGATCCCTTCATTGTCACCTTGGATTGTTTAGCCCTCAAGTTTTCGGCGTATGAGGTTTGCTGATGACGTTGCGGGGTGCGGTAAACATGGGATGCTGCGATCACTGGGGTTTCGGCCCACGCTCAGTCGATGTGATCGGTTTGCGTAGTGGTCGCTCTCTGAGTTGTACAATAAGGATCCCATAGAATTAACTTGGAGTAAGCTTTTCTTTGAGTAAGCTTTTCTTTGAGTAGAATGTAGAACTTGCCATTGGTCATACTATTAGGTCAAGTCTTCAGGCCGTTGCGAATCTGATGAACTATAGTTCCATCCAATGGGATATCAGTGGTACCGAGGACTGCGGGTATGGAGGATGGTGACATTATCGCTATTTGGACGATTAGATTAAATAGCGCAGGTGAAGATTACATTCTATGTTGGATTTAGTCAACCTTAGGGCTATTCTTTATCAAGTCTGCATACCTAAAGCTTAGCAAAGAACAACTTCATATTGCTTCAGATACTAATGTAACTGTATGTGGGTATGATTTTTTAGAGCAAACCTTTAACATCTGCTCCAAATACATAAGATATTATCCACTTTGTCCATGCCCGCACGAGGACTTCTCACAAGATCACCCATCCTAGTACTACTCTTGCCCGAGCACGCTTAACTACGTAGTTCTTATGAAATCCGTAGTGACACACGGTTTAAAACGCGTCTTTAATTTATATTTAGGAGGGGAAATTATATAAGTTATTCTTTTGATGGGAAGGAAGAGGTTTTAGCCTCTACCCATGTAACCCATCTTGTTTTGATTGTGAGGAGCAATATGCCTATATATGTAGGTCGCTGAGTGAGGAGGTGGATATTTTAAGTATATTTAGTAATCCTTACAGATTGGAAGAAGCTATGGGCCTCCAAAGAAATCCTCCCTAGAGTCACAATCTTTGTTCCGTTAAAGACCAAAATTTTCAGCGTCATCCCGTCTATCCAGGCAGAATGTCATATGTGTACAGGTAACAATACATGAGACTTATGAGTATTTAATAAGATGATGGAGAATGTTAGAGACATCAATATGCACGCGATGTACATTTTGTGATTTATATGGAAGGCTACAAATGAGAAGTTTTTTAATAATGTTCTTCCGTGTCAGAAGAGAGTCATGGGCCAAGCTACATCTTTACAATTAATCCGCTACAAATTAAAGGAGATTGGACCTCAAGTTTCCAGAGTTGGGGAGAATCCATAGGCTTTCATTGGTCTAGACCACCGAAGGGAGTACTGAAATTTTATATAGATGTTGCTGTGGGAGTGAACAAGGTAGCTTGGGGAGTTGTCATTATTACATAGAGGCATATCTTTAGTAAGGGAGGTTTTTTGATTGCTGCCCCCCCTTTGAAGCGAAACCGTGCTATGGTGGAAGGGATCAACTTGTTAATTGAAGTTAAAAGTTAACAATGTAATCGTTGAGGGCGATAACCTCACAGTGATTACACTCCTGTTGGACAAGGGTTTTGCCCCGCCATGGCATATCCACATGGATATTGTGGAATGCAGGATGCTCATTAAAATCTTTTCCTACGCCCAATCTTAAAATTTTTTTCATTTTCGAAAATCAAATGAGGTAGCACACCAAATTGATGCCCGTTCCCTTAACTTTGTTACGAACTTCACTGATAGGCTAGGATTCTTCCGGATTTTATTGTTAAGGTTGCTTCTGTAGGTGCAAATTTTGGCAAGAAGTCTGCAAACAGCGGGACCCACCGGCCCTGCCTGGTGGGCCCCCGAGACAACAGCGGGACCCACCGGCCCTGCCTGGTGGGCCCCCGGATACAACAGCGGGACCCACCGGCCCTGCCTGGTGGGCCCCCGGAGACAACAGCGGGACCCACCGGCCCTGCCTGGCGGCCCCCCGAAGACTACCACGGGACCCACCGGCCCTGCCTAGTGGGCCCCCGGAGACTACCGCGGGACACACCGGCCCTGCCTGGTAGGCCTAAAAGCCTGTGGAATCCCCCAGGAGACGGTAGCGGGGCCCACCAACTTTACCTGGAGGATCCCCATATACGACAGCAGAAACCGCCATTTGCCACCAGAAAATCCTATAAATAGCAGCCCTTCGAATGTAAATGGATCCGATTTTCCAGTTCTGAGATCTGATTTTCAGAAACCAGAGCTCTGGATTTCAGTTTCCATCCCTCCTCTTCCTCTCTTCGATCTTCTTCTTGTCTTTGAAGAGATCAGAGTGGTTTCAGTAATACTCGGCCTGTCGAGATCACTTCGATACAAGTGTTAGTGAAACTATAGCACGGAGACGTAAGCTTCGGCTGAACTCCGAAATCACACATCTCGCGTCAATTCTCTGATTGCATCTCTCTCTGCTTATGTATTGAGAACTGCAACTCCAACCAATAGATCGAACAACGATCTTCAACTCGAACCTTCTATTGACTGGTGAGGCGAAGTCTTCGGGTCGGCACGAAGATTTTCCCCCACAGTTTGGCGCCGTCTGTGGGATACGAACAAAAAGCCAAGTCCTCTCTACAACGACTATTAGATCAGTTGAGCAGACAACCGATCGATAGTCAAACTTCCTCGCCCCTTCGGTTGAGCGGACAACTGATAGGACACCGGCACTCTCGTTGTACCCTTCGCTCTCTACTAAATGGCGAGGACGAAGCATCATGGTCAACCAGAAGGAAGTAACACTCGACAACCTCGTCCTGAGACTCGTTCAATGAGTCAAAGGCTCAATTTCGGACAGCCCCTTGCTATCCCCGATGTGGGGATTCACTCAGGAAGCGGGAGATCAGTCGATCGACCGATCGCCCCTCTTCATCAATCAATTGGGCAGACTGCTCCTCCTCCTGCTGAGAACCCTCCATCGACTTATCAAATCTTGGCGGTCGATTTTCAACTGCTTCAATTGGCAAAGCAAAATGCCGCCCTCACTGCTGAGAGAGATGCTCTCAAGAAGGCAGCCTCTGAAGCCGGGATCGCTCTTCCGATTCCCTCGACCAACGAGAGAGTCGATCTTCCACGATAATCAATCCACTCCGAGCAACGGAAGTCAATGGGCACTGCTGCCCTTGAAAGGATTCGTCGCGACCTAACTCCCTCTGCTGCCCCATGGAAGCAGAGTGTTTGGGATCGCCTCGACGACGAGTCCTCCCAATCTTCTTCTGGTCGCAACTGCGAAAGGAAGGCACCTTCAAAGCCTGACATATCAAGGAGATGCCAGATGAAGGGGGCTCCCTCGAAGAGCGGAGTTTCTCCTTCCATTCCACTTCAGCGTGGGTTCGGATCGGACCTTCGCCACCGACTCCAACCTGCTGACACTCAGAGGCCTAAACAAGACCTCTCGATCTTGCCTCTCGATCTACATCCAAGTCGGGGGCATGGTCGTAGAGATGGGTACTCCTCTGCCGGACCTTTCCATCGGAGCTTGTTCGAGTCAACATTTCCAAGGGGATGGAGAACTCTCACTCTCCCCAAATTCAACTGCGTCAAGGGAGATCAAACTCTCCATGTACTCGCCTTCAAGCAAGCTCTGACGCCGCACGAGGAGGAAAACAATGTACTCTGCCGCACCTTCACGGGAAGTCTCGACGAACCATCCCTCGACTGGTACCATAATCTCCGAGCTGGGTCCATCACCCAGTTTAGTGTTTTGGCCAATCTCTTCGTGCAACATTATCAGCTGAACTTAAAGTCTGAGAAGAAACTCGACTCCCTCTACCGGCTGAGGATGGGTGCTGACGAGAGTCTCCGCAGCTTCATAAGGAGATTTCACAACGAGCACGCCGCCCTCTCCGGAAGGCATCTGGATGATGAAGCCATCATGTTGGCTTTCCAGAACGCTCTCCGCTTTGATCTACACATCTACAATGACTTCATCCGCAATCCCCCTCCTTCCCTGGGTTCAATGTTTGATCGAATTCAGAGGGAGATTGAGGTTGAAGACGATCAAATCGCCCGAAAAGAGCGAGAGTCGAAGCGAAGGCCTGCTGAGAGAGAAGCTCCGAAATATGCTGCCAAAGCTCACAACGCTGAGGCTGCAGCCCCCCCTGCCAACAAACGGTCAAAGAACGACGGACGTCGATCCCCGACAAAGACCACTTTCACCGAGTGGAATTTACCGATCGAGCAGATCCTCGACCACATTCAACACGAAGAATTCCTTCGAAGGCCCAATCCTCTTCAGCCAAACACTAAATTCACAGCTGACAAAACGGTTTATTGCGACTTCCACCGAAGTCACGACCATTCCACCGATCGGTGCTATCGGCTAAAATTTCATCTCGAAGACTTGCTGTGAGAGGGCCATCTCCAAGAGTTCACCAAAGAAGGGCAAGATCAACTCCGATCCTCTGCGAAGGGGAAAGAAGCTTACTGGGTCCATCAAATCTCTTCCAACCGATCTCCTCTTACTGTGAGTGCCAACATATTCGGTATTCATGGATCATTGCACAATCAATCGGTGACCGGGAAGGAAGTTGATCGACAAATTCGATGTATCTTTCACGTTCGCTCTTCTGCAAACAAAGAGGACACCTGGATCGAGAAACCTGTCGAAGGTTTGGCTTGGCCCTCCATCGTCTTCAACGACACCGACCTTCAAGGAGTTCATACTCCACATCGAGACCCCTTGGTCTTAAAGCTCCTCATCGACGGAAGCACTGTCAATCGAATCCTCATCGACACCGGAAGCTCCATCGATATTATATTCTCGGACTGCTTCAAACGTCTGTGACATAAATACTCAAGCCTCGACGTTGTCCCAACGGTGATCACAGGCTTCAACGGCGAACAAAGCATCACTATGGGCGAGTCAAGATTCACTCTCGATCTCAGCCGAGAGACTCGAGTCTCGGTAAGATTCGCGATCATCGAAGGAACGTCCAGCTACAACGCTATTCTCGGGCGGCCATTCCTCCACCAGATTAATGCCATCTCCTCTTCTTACCATCAACTCCTCAAGTTTGCAACGGGAGAAGGCATTGTCTGCATTCGAGGTGATCAACAAGCCGATCGTTCTTGCGAAGCTGCTGTTGCGAAAACAGATCGCAAGATCAATATTGCCCCTCCAAAGCGACCGCTAGATGAAGCTGTCCCTTCTTCCAAATAGCAATCAAAGGAGATTCCACTGACCGAACCCCCACCAATCGAGTGGGAGACCTCACCATCAATCGAAGAAATCATTCCAATCAATATCGACAGTGGAGATCTCCCTCAACAAACATTCATCGGTATCAGTCTTAGCGACGCAGAAGCGCGAGACATGGTATCCTTTCTTCAGTCCAACATCGACGTCTTCGCCTGGTGTTTCGAAGATATGCCTGGGATCAATCCAGATGACGCTTGCCATTGCCTATCAATCAAAGAAGAAGTGAAGCCTATCAAGCAAAAACCACGCACAATCCGACCAGAACTACAAATTGCCGTTCAAGAAGAGATCAGTAAGCTACTCGCAGCAGGCTTCATCCGTGAAGTAGAGTATCCTACTTGGATCTCCAATATAGTTGATGTCCCAAAGAAGAACGAGAAGGTCAGAGTGTGTATCGACTTCACCAACCTCAACAAAGCTTGTCCCAAAGATCCATTCCCCATGCCAAGAATAGATAGACTCGTCGATGCCACTGCTGGCCACGAGCTGTTATCTTTCATGGATGGATACTCCGGATACAATCAAATTCCATTTCACTCTGATGATCAAGAAAAAACGTGCTTTGTGACTAGCCGAGGTTTCTACTGTTACAACGTAATGCCATTCGGCCTCAAAAATGCTGGTTCTACCTATCAAAGGTTAGTCACAAAGATGTTTGAAGATCAAATCGGTCGCAACGTCGAAGTCTACGTCGACGATCTCCTCACAAAGAGCTCCACTCGGGAAAAACATCTATCCGATCTAAAGGAAACCTTTCAAGTCCTTTGAAAGTATCGTATGAAGCTCAATCCGGCCAAGTGTGCTTTCAGAGTACAATCGGGCAAATTTCTGGGTCATCTTGTGACCAGGAGAAGCATCGAAGCCAACCCAGACCAGATTCGAGCTATTTTGGATATGCCTTCTCCCACAAATCGGAAGGAAGTTCAACGCCTCACTGGAAGGTTGGCAGCCCTCAATCGGTTCATCTCAAAATCTTCCGACAAGTGTAAACCACTCTTCGACAAGCTACGAAAGGCGGATACATCTGGGTGGAGTCCAATTTGCGAAGAAGCTTTTCAAGACATCAAGAAATATCTGGTGCAAGCTCCTATACCAACGGCTCCACTTCTAAAAGAAGATCTAGGGCTCTATCTTGCCGTCACCGATCAAGCAATCAGTGCAGTCCTGGTCAGCAGAAGAGAAAGCATCGAGCAGCCAATCTACTACATTAGCCATACACTTCTCCCTGCTGAAACTCGTTATTCAAATACGGAGAAGGTCATACTAGCCTTACTCACTGCATCACGTCATCTCCAACCTTACTTTGTCTCTCATCAAATCACAGTCATTTCAGAACACACACTCAAAGATATTATTGACAAAGCTGGTCGGGCGGGTCGAATGACCAAATGGGTGATCGAAATGAGTGCCCTGGGGATACAATTCGAACCTCGCACCTCAATCAAGGTGCAGGCAATTACTGATTTTCTAGCTGACTTTCCAGTCGAAGACCCCATAACTTGGGAAGAAAATGTCGATATGCGTCTTGAAGATGAAGCTGATCCTCCGTTCAATCCAGTTACAAAAGTCGATCCAAGCCTTGAGGCTATTGCCACAACTCCTCCATGCAAACTTTATACAGATGGAGCTTCAAGTGCTATCGGTTCGGGAACTGGGATTATCTTGATATCCCCCGAATTTGATCATCTCCAGAAGGCCACTCTCCTCGGATTCAATGCCACCAACAACGAAGCCGAATACGAAGCACTTATTTCCGGACTCGAAATGGCTGAATCATTGGGAGTAGATCGAATCATCGTCTACAGCGACTCCCAGGTGATCATAAGGCAAATCAATGGGGAGTACACAGCTCGTGAAGAAAGAATGCAGAATTACTTGGCTCTAGTACGATGTCTTCAACAACGTTTTACTAACACCGAATTCATTCAAATTCCAAGAGCAGAGAATCGAGAAGCAGATGCTTTAGCCAACGTTGCCTCAGTTCTTGGAGATTCACTTGGAGGAAGACGAATACAAATCGATTACCAAGAATCGCCAAAGACCACCCCCGAGCAACAGATCTTCGCCACTACAAAAAGATCTGGGGGTGGAGGACAATCGACCTCGAACCCTATCACTTCAAATGAGCTCGAGGATTGGAGACAGGCAATCTTCGACTTCTTCAAACATGGCAAAATGCCTGAAGATCCAAATCAAGCCCGAAGACTTCAAAGAAAGCTTCCGTGCTATATTCTCCAAGGAGAGGATCTATACTTCAAGTCTCACAACGGGATGTTGCTCAAGTGCATTGGCCCTGAACAAGCGAAGGCAATCCTGATTGATATCCACTCTGGATCCTGCGGAAATCATTCAGGAGGAAGATCTCTTGAGGCCAAAACAAAATTGCAAGGTTACTACTAGTCAACAATGTCAAAAGACGCTCGCCAGGTGGTTCAAAGATATGAGCCTTGCCAAAGACACGCTCGAGCTATCCATCTTTCAGCTGATGAGCTTCATCAATTAACAAGCCCATGGCCCTTTCATCAATAGGGGTTGGACTTCTTAGGTCCCTTCCCACCAACTCCAAGCAAGAAGAAGTATCTGTTACTAGCTACAGATTACTTCACCAAGTGGGTTGAAGCAGTGCCACTCTTTCGAGAAACTGACGATGAAGTCATCAAGTTCATCAGACACAATGTCTTCTCGAGGTTTGGTACCCCACAAGTCCTTGTTGCTGACAATGGGGCTCAATTCGACTCCGACAAGTTTCGTAAATTCTGTCTCAACAACGGAATCAAACTTTTTTATTCAACTCCAAGATACCCTCAATGCAATGGTCAAGCTGAAGCCTCCAATAGAGCTATTCTTGGTATACTCAAGAAGAAACTCAACGACAAGAAAGGATTGTGGAAACAAGTCCTACCTGAAATTCTTTGGGGATATCACACAACTCCGAGAAGATCAACAAGGTTCTCACCCTTTCGTCTGACATATGGATCCGAAGCAGTACTCCCAACAGAGAACATATCAAGTACTTTAAAGACCAGAGCAGTCGAAGAAGGAATAAACGAAGAACTCCGAGTCGATGATCTGGATTTCTCCGCAGAACTACGAGATCGAGCAACCCTTCGTGTGGCCGAATATCAACAGAAGATCAAACGAGCCTATGATCAGAAGGTTTACAATAGACAGTTCCCAATTGACAGTCTGGTCCTCAGAGCAGTCTTTTATAACACAAAGGAGTACAGCAGCGGAAAACTAGCTCCCAACTGAAAATGACCCTACATTGTTGAATCAATAGGAGGCAAAGGGTCTTACCGGCTGATTTCACCAGAAGGAGAAAGACTGCCACGAGCTTGGAATGCTAGACATCTCAAATTGTTCTATCCATGATGTAAATTTCATGATGAATAAAGTTTTCTTTCAGTGTTCAAATGCTTAGCTTTTTCAATTCAAGTTCTGAAGCAGTTTCAAATTATCTACATTCAAATTACAAGGTCGTTTAACAAGTTCGGGTGCTTGAGTTGCGACTCAACCCCTTACGGGCAAAGGTTAAACGGTTTCAGGTTGTCATGCAAAGCAACCTTCAAGTTACTGGTCAATTTAACAAGTTGGGGAGTTTGTGTTGCGACACTACCCCTTACTTACAAATGTTAAATGACCTTCAATTTTGACCTTCAATTTCAATCAATTTCGATATCATCTAACAGGTTTGGGTGTTTGAGTTGCGACTCGACCCCTCATATACAAATGTTAAACGAATTCAAGTTCAATTTTTAAGTTACTTAACCAGTTCGGGTGATCAAGTTGTGACTTGGCCCCTTACATTCAAAGTGTATATATATTCAAACATTCCAGAACACAACATTCAAAGAATTCAATACCAGAGACATTCAATTTCAAATAACCAAAAAGATATCTTCATTATCAAAAAGATTCAAGTACAAGAGTGGGCTTCTATCTGTGAAGAGTTTACAGGTACAACAACCAAAGAAGAGATAGACTACATCAGGGGTTGGCTACACTTTACGCGCGCGACTTCTCTCCTTCGGATCCACCACGAGCTTTGCTCGCCGCAGAAGCCTTAGAAGATTGGACACTGCTAGCATGAACCCTGAGTGCTTCCATCGCCTTCTCGGCTGTCTCCCTGAAACTCGTGCATTCAGCGCGCATATGCTCCAACTTCTTTGTGAGAGCCTCCTCCGTGGCCGTAGAAACGGCCTCCTTAGCAACAAGAGCCGCATCCCTGGCAGCACGTTGAGCCTTCAACTCCTTTATTTCAGTTGCGCGTTCAATGGATAGAGTCTCGATCTTATAGAAGCGGTTCTTCAATTCTTCGAGCTCGTGACGCCGAGCCTCATAGCCATTCTGCCAGCCTTTGCTTTCGAGCTTCTCCTTGCGAAGAGCCTCGATCTTGGCTTTCAAGGCCTCCTTCTTGGAAGAAAGAATTTCTCTCAGCTTATCATTCTCTTCGTTTGCAGCCTCCAGTTCAGCTGTCAAACGGGATATCTCAGATGAAGCTTCCCGCTCTCCTGCCTTCCTGAAGAGTTTACTCGCGAACTTCAAAACTGCTGAGTTCTGCAAGTAAACATAAGAGTTAGAATTATTCTGAAAATACAACTCAATGATCGAATCAAGCAGATGCACATCCCACTACTTCAAGCCTGTCAAAGGCTTCATCTAGAGTAGCATCCGAAAGGTTGCAGAGCTTCCGGATTACACTCGTTGGGTGGTTGATATCAACCTCATCCAAGGTTTTCAATTTCTGAGCCGTGCCAGCAGGAGTACCTACAATCAACACAAAAGTTCGAAGAGTTAGAATATTTTTAAATTTCGAAGACAAGGCAATCAAGGAAGCGAGTTAGTATGGATACCTGTGGCATCGACTCAAGATGCTTTCCCCTTCCCACGGTCAGAGCTCTTACCCTTGGAGGTCGACTTCTCCCTAACGGGGGTTGGCTCCGGCTGAGGTTGGGGAGCCCCATCACCCGCGCGGCTCTCTCTGTCTATATGTGCGGGAGAAAGAACACCTCGAGGAGGTGAAATCTCCCCTTCATCTGGTTGCCCGATCGGCTGCTCAAGTCCGGCCACAATGGCCGCCATTTCCTTTGCCAAAGACCGCGAAGGAGGCGGAGGTTGCTCCACCTCCAGACCCCCGCTTGTCGTCGCGCCTTCGAGACGGAGAACATCTGGAGGCAGTTGTTCGAGGGGCGTGGGGTTGCTACCAACCCCACCACTCCCCGAGAACTTGATCTTCAAGCGCACTGGGCGCTTCTTCAACTCTTCGAAATGGTAAACGGGCTGCGCCTTCCGGCCATCACCCTCTGCATCCAGTACCTCCTCCATACGACGGGCCTTAGCCTCGTCTATGAGGATGGGCTCTGTGTTCTCTCCTCCTCCAGTGGGGGTGGGAGGAATTTCTTCCCCACCACCCCCATGTCCATCACCTCCAGTGGGGGTGGGAGGAATCTCATCACCTCCCTGGTCTCCCCCATCATCGTCTTCATCATCGCCATCTTCATCATCACCTTCGCCATCTTCATCATCACCTCCCTCTTCTCCACCTTCTTCTTCTCCCCCTTCTTTATCTTCTTCTTCCTCTTCTCTCTCTTTCTCTTCCTCTTCCTTTTCTCTCTCTTTCTCTTCCTCTTCCTCTTCTCTCTCTTTCTCTTCTTCTTCCTTCTCTTCGACGATGACTTTTCTCTCCTTCGCCTGTCCCTGGCGGCGTATCACCAACTTCTCTTCCGTGGTGGGCAAGCGGCGCCTCGCACCATATGCTTTTTTCTCAGTCCTGATTTTTCTGATAATCTTGACTGATTGAGGATCCTCCTCATAATCAGAATACAAGACTTCATTATCTTCGTACCGGGCCTGTAATCGATGGAAGAGATTGGCGTTGCCATACCTGACAAGGCAATTCGAAAACTGCTTCCATGATCTAGTACCGCATGTCAACTCCAAGAACAGATTGTCGATGGCACCAACCCGCTCCGAAGGCCATGCTAAGGCACCTCCCGTGTAATACATCTTGATCTCCTTGTTCACGTCGCTCCGGGGGGTCTCGGGCACTGAGAGGGGGGTCCAGGCACCAGAAACCGAAATCGACCAATCGGTGTAGAGCTTATCAGAGGGGACAGTATCGGCGATTGGGCGTAACGCAGAGACACCTGTCAAATTGAAGAACGGCCTGTCCTTCCTCGAAGCCCATCTGTAGTGATAGAAGAAGTATCCCAGTTCAATCCGGGCCTCTTCATCATCAGGGATGCTGGAATAGCATTCACGGAGCTCCTTCTGGAAATCAGATTCTACGCGGCAGAAAGCGTAGATTATCCTCCATGTGTTCCCGGTAAGCTGCCCAGGACAAAGTCCAGATGTATTCAGAAGCCTCGCGGCGAACGGCAGAAGTGGGAGGCGCAGTCCGCAATTCAACTGGCCTATTGTGACCACTGTCCCCATCACCTGTTCCATGCTGGCAACATTCACGAAGACCGTCCGCTTATCGACGCCAAAGGCGGACAAAACTCCAGGAAGAGATGGGCGAACCTTCCCCTCTGTGAAGCAAGACAGCAATGCCTGCCACTTTGCCCTCTTCAAGTCTGTGAGTTTCTCACCAACATTGTACATATATGCAGGCTCCTCCGTCAGCGATAACATAGGACCAAGAACAAACTTTGCCCTGGGGATTTGCTCTGGCCGAGAAGGTGCTGAAGCAAATCTAACTCCCGTGTGCCTTTTGCCTAATTGACCAAGCTCGACAAGCACCGCCTTGCCCTTGCCGCGACCTTTCGGAGGGGATGAAACTTCGACGATCTCCTTCCCCTTCCTCTTCGAGGGGACTGCATTCGTCTTCGAGCTACCGGAAGATGCCATTCGACCGATTGGGAGAAAACAGAGAACAGAGATCAAGAAAGTCGAGAGCAAAGATTCTGGACTTCGAAAAATTCTGAAAGCGTGGGGTGAAAATGACAGCCAAAGAAGCTTATATACTCTGAGGGAATTGGCGCGCAAATCAAGAGGACACGTGTCATCACTATATCAAATCCCGTGTTTTTGTAGGGACACGTGGCGTCTATCCATAGCAAGCGCAAAACCAGGCGAACCGTCGGACCAGACGAAGCATCGGACCACCGGTCCAAGCGAACCGTTGGTCCGAGCGAACCGCCGGTCCAACTAGACCGCCGGTTCAAAAGACTCCCCGATCCAGATGGACCGAAGATTCAAGCAGAAAAAATCAAACTCCATTACCACTCAAGACTTTGCCCGAAGACCTCGCAGAAAAACAGGCTCTTCTTCCACCTCGACTCGGCAGGTTCATAATTTAACCTCGACCGGTTGAACTTAACCGATCGGTCAGACTTGATCGATCGGTCAAATTCATCTGATCGGTCGATTTTCTACTGGATCAGGCAAAAAACTTGGCTTTTTGCCCGATCCCGCCAACCTCGACCGGTTGAATTTAACCGATCGGTCAGACTTGACCAATCGGTCAAATTCATCTGATCGGTCGATTTTCTACTGGATCAGGCAAAAAACTTGGCTTTTTGCCCGATCCCGCTAACCTCGACCGGTTGAATTTAACCGATCAGTCAGATTTGACCGACCGGTCAAATTCATCCGATCGGTCGATTGTCTACTGGATCAGGCAAAAAACTTGGCTTTTTGCCCAGTCCCGCCAACCTCGACCGGTTGAATTTAACCGATCGGTCAAATTCATCCGATCGGTTGATTTTCTACTGGATCAGGCAAAAAACTTAGCTTTTTGCCCGATTCCGCCAACCTCAACCGGTTGAATTTAACCGATCAGTCAGATTTGACCGATCGATCAAATTCATCCTATCAGTCGATTTTTACTGAATCAGGCAAAAAACTTAGCTTTTTGCCCGATCCCACCAACCTCAACCGGTTGAATTTAACCGATCAGTCAGATTTGACCGATCGGTCAAATTCATTCGATCGATCGATTTTCTACTGGATTAGGTAAAAAACTTGGCTTTTAGCTCGCCGATCCCGCCAACCTCGACCGGTTGAATTTAACCGATCAGTCAGATTTGACCGATCGGTCAAATTCAACCTATCGGTCGATTTTCTACTGGATCAGGCAAAAAACTTGGCTTTTTTTCCTATCCCGCCAACTTCGACCGGTTGAAATTAACCGATTGGTCAGAATTGACCGATCGGTCAAATTCATCCGATCGGTCGATTTTCTACTAGGATCGGTCAGAAAACTATGTTTTCTGACCGATCATTTCAACCTCGACCGGTTGAATTTAACCGATCGGTCAGACTTGACCGATCGGTCAAATTCAACCGATCGGTCGATTTTCTACTAGGATCGATCAGAAAATTATGTTTTCTGACCGATCACTTCAACCTCGACCGGTTGAATTTAACCGATCGGTCAGACTTGACCGATCGGTCAAATTCAACCGATCGGTCAATTTTCTACTTGATTGGTCAGAAAACTATGTTTTCTGACTGATCACTTCAACCTCGACCGGTTGAAATTAACCGATCGGTCAGACTTGATCGATCGGTCAAATTCAACCGATCGGTCGATTTTCTACTGGATTGGTCAGAAAACTATGTTTTCTGACCGATCACTTCAACCTCGACCGGTTGAATTTGACCGATCGATCAAATTCAACCGATCGGTCAAAATTGATCGATCGGTCAATTTTGACCGATCAGTCAGAAATTGACCGATCGGTCAATTTTGACCGATCAGTCAGAAATTGACCGATCAATCTTATTTCGACGCTAACACTCGACAAAGCTCCTCTACGTGTGTGACAGGGGGTCGTTAGCTTTGCACCACGAATCCAAGCCAGCCAAGGTGGCCTCTTAGCTAACTTGGAGGGGGTAACTGTGGGTGCAAATTTTGGCAAGAAGTCTGCAAACAGCGGGACCCACCGGCCCTGCCTGGTGGGCCCCCGGAGACAACAGCGGGACCCACCGGCCCTGCTTGGCGGCCCCCCGAAGACTACCACGGGACCCACCGGCCCTGCCTAGTGGGCCCCCGGAGACTACCGCGGGACACACCGGCCCTGCCTGGTGGGCCTAAAAGCCTGTGGAATCCCCCAGGAGACGGTAGCGGGGCTCACCAACTTTACCTGGAGGATCCCCAGATACGACAGCAGAAACCGCCATTTGCCACCAGAAAATCCTATAAATAGCAGCCCTTCGAATGTAAATGGATCCGATTTTCCAGTTCTGAGATCTGATTTTCAGAAACCAGAGCTCTGGATTTCAGTTTCCATCCCTCCTCTTCCTCTCTTCGATCTTCTTCTTGTCTTTGAAGAGATCAGAGTGGTTTCAGTAATACTCGGCCTGCCGAGATCACTTCGATACAAGTGTTAGTGAATTCGGGTTGCTCCCTATAGCACGGAGACGTAGGCTTCGGCTGAACTCCGAAATCACACCTCTCGCGTCAATTCTCTGATTGCATCTCTCTCTGCTTATGTATTGAGAACTGGAACTCCAACCAATAGATCGAACAACGATCTTCAACTCGAACCTGCAATTGACTGGTGAGGCGAAGTCTTCGGGTCGGCACGAAGATTTTCCCACACAGCTTCTATGGATGCTAGCTTTTCTTGTAATGAGTAAGATTTCCTCAAACCCATTAAACCATGAGTCTGTTCATTGTAACCTTAGTCCTTCTTTTGGGCACGACGGTGCCATGAATAGAACCCTCTTGATTTCTATGTTATATATATATACTAGTGCATGACCATGCCTATCGGCACTGCAGCGGTTCATCTGTCGGCACTACAGCAGGCTGCCTTCGGTGGCAACACCTGAACGCCTTCAGCAACAAAACACTTTCGACGACAACACCGGCATTCATAGGGACACCCATTTCCTCGCTCGTGTCGATTGGCACGAAGCGGGTGCCTTCAGCGCGACCAACTCCCCCTCCCCCTATAATTGATTAATGACAGTTGTCTCTATTTGAACAGATTCCTCGAGATCAACCCGATGGTTTGGGACAGCCGAAATTTCAACATGTGGGTTTATAACCGTTGATGCGAACAACGATCAAGGGATAAATAGTCAGGTTTAAATGGGCCGGGATTTTAGGGGTTTAGTGCAATTTAAATGGTTATGGGGGAAGTTGGTTGATGGGGAAATAGAGATCGTGCATTGATTTTTGAACGAATGGATGGGGAACAGAGATCATGCGTTGATTTTTGAACGAATTGTTAGATCTATTCGGTTCATTTTTGTCCAGTCAGCTTGTCCTAGTCAGATTCTATTTTGTCTAGTCAGCACAAAACCGACGTGCCATGTTATATATATATATATATAGGGGCGTGTTAGGATGCGGCGTACGGTGCGTGCGGTGTCGCACCGCAGCCGTCTGATGCACCACTGCATGCGTCACACGCACGCAGCGGGTGCATCAGACGGCTGCGGTACGACACCTCACGCACCGCACGCCGCATTTTATCATTCCTCTCTCTCTCTCTCTCTCTCTCTCTCTCTCTATATATATATATATATATATATATATATATATATATATATATATATATATATATATATATATATATATATATATATATATATATAGAGAGAGAGAGAGAGAGAGAGAGAGAGAGAGAGAGAGAGAGAGAGAGAGAGAGAGAGAGGACCGATTTAGTGAGAAACCCCTTATTTGCGAAATCTTGTGTGAAACCCCCCTAGAGGTCTTAGAATTTGATAAAATTTGGTAGGCATACTACCCATGCCATGTTGATCATCCTCACAAAATTTCATCAAATTCTAAAACCTCTAGGGGCATCAAATTAGATAATCAAATTAGCGGTATTATGAACGGTCAGTAAATTTTCTAACATTTGATGCCCCTAGAGGTTTTAGAATTTGATGAAATTTTGTGAGGATGATCAACATGGCATAGGTAGCATGCCTACCAAGTTTCATCAAATTCTGAAACCTCTAGAGGGGTTTCGTACAAGGTTTCGCAAATAAGAGGTTTCTCACTGGATCAGCCTTCTCTCTCGCTATATATATATTTATATATATATTTGCATACACACCCACATACACACACTCGGTCTGGATACTAGAATGTTTGTCATTGGAAACTTCTTGAAAAAAGAGTTGAAAATTTGGGATAATGGAAGATTTATTTATTTATTGGTGGGAGTATGAGTGAAGGTTTGAGTGCAGAGCACAAGTGAGCCAAATAAAAGCGCGGGTGGGTCCGATGGTGGTCTGGAGTAGCCAACGGCAGCATTCGCCACTTACCTCGGTGCGTTTCGGCGCAAGCAACTGACCCCCGTTTAATATTCGAGCAGCTCCTATAACTGATCTCTGATCAAATAAATCTGGTCCGTCTATTCGTTCAACGTTTATCTTCTCTCCAGCATCTGGTACTGGTAACAAAGCAGAGAACGGCACCACGCAAAATCCTCTCTTTCTCTCTCTCCCCCGGACGACGCTGCGCGATCGCGCACCGGCCCCGTCCCAAATTATCGATTCTTGTGTTCGATTTGGGGGGTTTTGCTTCTGCAATTTCGATTCCATCCCTAGTTTATTGGATCTCGGGGAGGAATTCTGATGGCCACATGCTTCGATCGGTGGGAGAAGGATCCCTTCTTCTCCGCCGCCGAGGAGGTCCAGGAATCCGCCGACAGGTACGATGTTTTCCTTGCTTCTCTCCTCCTCAATCTCAAGGTTTCTAATTCCTCCTTTGATTCTCTCCCTCGTAGGATGGAGTCTGTTTATAGGCGATGGATCAATGAAAGGAGAGACGCATCGGATCCCGCCGGCGGAGCAAACGATATCTCCGGAGATCTCCGCAAAGAGCTTTACACGGCCCTCGGCACCGCAAAATGGCAGGCAATTTCTTAATTCGAATATCTCTTCCACGCATTTTGTGGATTTTGATTCGCCCTTCTTGTCGTGGATTCTCGCAGCTGGAGGAGCTGGAACGGGTGGTCAGGTCGAACGATGACGCGTGCTCGGCCGGGGAGGATACCAGAGCTCGGCACGGCCAGTTCGTCGAGGCCATTGGGGATCAGATATCGGCGGTGGAGAATTCTCTGAAGGAATCGAATCTCGGGGAGGCGGAGGCCACACTGACCTGGGTCCAGTTGGATGAAGGAGAGCGGGACGAGCTAGCGCTCTTCCTCTTGGGCACCTTGCCACAACAAGAGAGAGTGGCGGTGCTTTCCCCCATTCGGGAGCTTAAGGCACAAAAGAACCGGCCGGAGATGAATGCAGTGGATGTTGTCGACTGTTTGAAGAATGGGTTGGTTCAGTTGGAGACAAAGGAGGAGAGGGTGAAGGGGCATCGGAGAACGGCGAGTGCTAATGCTGATATTGGGGCATGGAAGATTTCGGTTCCTAATGAAGATGAACTCCCGAATCGCCCCCCTCCAAAGACACCCAGCTTCTCCTGCTTAACGAGGGCATTAGAATCAACGTCCAAGATGAAGTGGTCTAACAATGGTTTCAGGAAATGGAAGGGTGGGGATCAACTTCAAGAGACGGAAACCATCCCGTTACGCAATAATCAGCTTAGTCAGGTGTGGATTTTCTTTTAGAATATCTTGGTAGTTTGCATAGTTTTAAATGGATATCGAAGCTTTACTGATTATATTTTTGTCACTGCTTTACCATTTAAGGATCTCAATGCATGCTATGAGAGAAGTAAGAGCTATCTCAGTAGCTATGGTGATGATTATTATGACAAGCAGCTTTATGGTTGGCTTGGTGTTCTTCATAGACAGCTTCAAAGGTCTCAGTACCACATCCAGTATGGTCGCCCTATTCAAATGATTTTATGGACTGTTGTTGTTCTTTTTTTAATCGGTGAGTTCAAGCTTATTCTTTTGATCCCTAGTCATGTTGCTAAATGCTTGGATAACTTATTTAGTTGGTCAAGAGATCAATCTAATTAAAACTATTTTGGGAATTTTACATGCCCAATTAGTTGTCATGGTTTGTGTAGTATCACATATTTTTGGGCCTGAGTCAAGTATTAGAATATGGAAATATGTAAACAAGAGAGAGGGAGCGATTGCACAAGCTTCCCTATCTCAGGCTTTTGCTAACAAGAAAAGCCTATCAATGGATATGCTTACTAGGATGAGAAGACAAGGATATGATTCTCAATTCATTCATTCTAAAGCATGAGTTTAAAGAGCCAACATAGTTTAAGGTGTGAAGATTCAAAAATGGAGAACCCACCACAAGAAAGAGAACTATCTTCTATTCATAAAATTACAATCATAAAATTGAATTGCACCACTTTCTTATCTTTCTTCTACAGTCTAATTTACGAGCATACAAAGACTCAATACTTTTTTTTTTTCCGCTTCCGTTATGGTGTTTGAGATAAAGGTGAAGGAAGGAGCCCTAGTTAGGGAGGCAATCCGTAATCCTGTGATCCCCTTTTGTTCCTATATTTCTTTTTGAGATAGAAGGAGAAGGAAGGAGCCATGGCTAGGGAGGGAAGGGCCTACGGTCGGTCCGTGAACCCAAGGACTCCGAGTCTGGATTACATATTATTTTTATATAAATAGCATGAGTTTGTATGCTCATGCAAAGAAGCCCTCCTTGTATGTCACTCTACATATATAAGTTTCCGAATTTGCTGAATTTTGGTGGATGTGCTATTTATGTTAAGTTGATGACCCTCACAAAAAATTGGTAAGGTTCAAAGCCTTGGAAGTTTTGTAATCCTATCCTCCAACTCTTGTTCCCCATCTACTCTTTCATGTCCTCTATTACTTCTCCCAACATAGCCATTTAAATAACGGCCTAAATGCATTAATAATATCATTCTCTAAAACTAATTTATCACTAAGAATATATCACTGATCCTTTAAACCTCGATAATGTTATCATTCGTGTCTTTACAGTTTATCCACTAATATAGTATTATTCTTTCCGACATATGTGAGCTTTTAGCCATTACTAATTTCCTTGGATTTTTCGACTTTCTATTTGGCTTATTGTATGCACACAATATGTACTCTTCTTACCATATGACCACCAGTTCTCTACTCTTCCCTAGTGAAGTGAGACAATGTTCCAAGTGGCAAGCCTTATGCCCCTTTTGTGTGGGATGATTATCATTACTCGCCCTTCTTCTATTTGTCGTGTAGACTCTTGTATTCTTGTCGCTCCAATTGGCCACACCTGCAACACACCACTACTTTGTGATATACTAAACCTATCTAACCCTTGTGCATTTCTCACCCTTATATCATTAGGCTGTGACATGTTTCTTATCGAGGATGCCCTGATAAACCTATGCACATTTCTCATTATAATCGTGTTGAGATGGTCATGCCTCACACGGGTTAGTCCCACATCGGTAATGGGAGTGGGTGATGAGTTGCTTATATACCCGCCCTGGACCTCCCCTTACAAGCCGGTTTTGTAAGGAGGCGAGTATTCAAGGGTTTGGGTTCGTCACATGGTAATAGAGCCAAACCCGCTCCGGGAGCTCCTCCCGATAATGTCCTTGCCACGCGTGGCATACGTGAGCGGGGGTGTTGAGATGGTCATGCCTCACACGGGTTAATCCCACATCGGTAATGGGAGCGGGTGATGAGCTACTTATATACCCGCCATGGACCTCCCCTTAAAAGCTGGTTTTGTGAGAAGGTGGGTATTCAAGGGTCTGGTGAGAGGGAAGAGAACAAGACAATCGGTGGAGCTGATGAGGAAGAAGGTGCTGGCGGAGCCAAAAGCGCCGAAGGAGAAGGTAAAGCCGGATCAGGAGAGGAGACCTTGAGAAAGGTGAGATCTTGAGCCTCATGAGAGTAGTAAGGTGTGTCCTCGACAAAAGAGGCGTGTCGAGAGATACGTAAACGACGAGTAAGAGAGTCATAGCAGTGGTACCCTTTATGCTCAGTGCTGATCCCTAGAAGAATGCACTTGGCTACCTGAGCGAACAGCTTCGTACGCTCATGGAGAGAAAGAAGAACAAAACAGATGCACCTAAACGTACGAAGAGTACTATAATCGGGAGTGGTAGAAAGAAGGCGCTCGTGAGGAGACACCTCATCCGGAGGGAGGAATGTTGATGAGTTGAATAGAGGTCAGAAGGGCCTCAGCTTAGAAAGCGCCAAGTGATAGAACCGGAAAGGTGGGTTAGTGGGTTAGTTGGATTTATTCCAATAATAGCCTTTGGTTTTTTAAATGGATAAATAAGACTCAATTGATTAGTGGCAAAAGGGTAATATTCTTTGATGGTATTTGTGATTTGTGTAGGGATAGAACAGGAAGGGTAAAAATGGCATATTATGGTCCTAGCCCTTTGTTTGTTTTCATGACATAGGATTCAATATACTGGATATGAATTAATATATATGGTAAAGGGTAAAATGGGAGCATATATATAATCCATATCCTACCCAAACCTTGTACAACCCATGCCCGTACTATACCCAAACATTGTAAAACCCTTGTACAACCCATTCCCATACTTGAAAGTACATTTGTACCCGTAACCCATACTCGTACCAGATGTTTTAGGTCCCTTGTACAACCCATTCCAATACCTGAAAGTACATTTGTACCCGTAACCCATACCCGTATCGGATTTTTTCCCCAATGGAAACTTTATGTTCTCCTAAACAGAATAAAAAATTAAAAATCCTCTCAATTCCATACCAAAATTTTCCTAAACCTTTGTAACCTTGATACGAGAAACATCACCCTGCACTTTATTTGTCCCTTTCCAGGGGACTTCTTTTTATATGCTAGTGTGCTTTATGTTACTCGTTACTGTTTTGTGTAATGTATAATCTTTGTTTTGTGCATCTTTTGACTTTCTATTTACAGCCATAGCTCCTTAAGAATGAAAACAGCATTGACCTCCAAAAGACTCTCTGTTTCTCCCATAGCCTTCATTACTTTCCTGCTGTAAGATCGATACTTGATTGCACTTGAACTTCTATTGTGTAAGCACAATATCTTGTGGTTGATTGCATTATCATTCACAGAGTTCTATTTCACGGATTAGGCCTTCAAGTGAGGGTCTATTCATTAGAACCCAAAGCTCTGCCTTGTTTTCTAGTTGAACTTACTATTTCAACTTCTATAAGCATGATAATAAGATCTTTAGCATTTGGGCTTCCTAGTGTGGGCATAATAACTGTAGCGGATCTCCACTTGAGTTCTATTTCACAGATTTCCACTTGTAATCTTTGGGCTACTTATTAGCATTTTCAGCTCTGCCTTGTTTTCCTTTTGAACCTCTTATGTCAGAATTGCCTATCTCGCTAACTTGATAATTCTATGTTGTTGGATTGATTGTTGTGGCAAACAAGGGTGCAAGCTCAACCATTATTTGATGGTACTTGTGTTATTTCAAATTTCTAGCTCATTTGATGTTCATGTAGCACTTACACATTACTCATTTCTGCAGTATTATTTGCACTTCGTGCAATTTGAAGAAGCTAGAAATTTTGATTCGGCATTTGTTAGTTGTCAGATGTGGACTGGGAGCTGCAACTTTGTTACTTTGGCAGCGGTATGTGATTTGCATCTTTCTTAAGAATATTAGAAACCTCATCTCTATTGGGATAAAAGTTGAGTCAAGACCAGAGTCCAGACCCAAATCTTCCTTCTGTTTTGCTACTAAATACATTTCCACTTGCTCTTTGTATGTATCATCACTTTTCCTCGAGCTTCATGAATATGAGCATACATGATGGTTCAGAACGAGTGATGTAGACGACAAATGAGCTTTCTGCATAGAAATTTCAATGTGCTTGGCCTGATCTTTGTCCACATGGATATCAGCACATATATAATCACATAACAAATAGTTGATATATTTTCAAATCATGCCTACACGTGTATTTGCTAAAATTCTACTGGTAGGGCCGGTGGGAGCACCACAAACTGTATAACTGATTCAGTGTTGTCTCGCCACCGAACACAATGGTTCTACCTTGATAATTTTTTTCCCACTATGCTGTGAGCAGAATTCAGGTAGTTTACATGAGGAATAATAAAATTAAAGAGGCAATTGACGGAGTTGTATGAAATCGTAGTTGGAATTTGGAAGAGTTTGGCATAGAAACACCGGCCATCGGGTCAAGCGGCGGAGTTAAGGCGGCAACGAGAAGTGGAGCAAGTGGCGGAGTTGTATGAATATCACGGCAGAGCTCAAGAACATGAGAAGATCTCTCAGAGTTAAAAGATTAATGAGGGGTCAGGTGAAAATAATTTTTCACCCGCCCCGGAGTTATATAGAGGGATGTGTGGGGGACACGAAAGTCGCTTTAAATGCAATACGACACCAGCAATTCTCAGTTACCTAACCAACCAGAGCATACCACATGGAGGAAATCATTGCAAGGAAGCAGTCCTATAATTTTTCCAGGAAAAGCAAACAACTAGAGAAGTTCGTTCCAGAAACAGGACCCGCCATGTAAGCGGGGAAGTCCCGCCATGTAGGCGGAGAAGTTCATTCCAATAAGTAGGAACCGCCATGTAGTCGAAGAAGTCCGTTCCAGAAGTAGGACTCGTCATGTAGGCGGAGAAGTTCGTTCCAAAAAGCAAGACCCGCCATGTAGGCGGAGAAGTTCATTCCAATAAGTAGGAACCGCCATGTAGGCGAGGAAGTCCGTTCCAGAAGTAGGACTCGTCATGTAGGCGGAGAAGTTCGTTCCAAAAAGCAAGACCCGCCATGTAGGCAGAAAATCCGTTCCAGAATCATGACCCACCATGTAGGCAGAGAAGTTCGTTCTAGAAAGTAGGACCCGCCATAGAGCTGGAGAAGTCCGTCCCAAAAGCAGTACCCGCCATGTAGGCGAAGAAGTTCACCATAGGGGCAGAACCCACCATGTAGGCGGAGTAGTCCGCCATGGGAGTAGAACCCGTCATTTAGGCGGAGTAGCCCGCCATGTAGGTAGAGTAGTCCACCAAGGAGCAGAACTCGCTGTGTAGGAGTAGTCCACCATGGGGGCAGTACCCGCCATGTAGACAGAGTAGTCCACCAAGAGGTAGAACCCGCCATATAGGCGAAGAAGTCCACCCTAGGGATAGAACCTGCCATATAGGCGGAGAAGTCCACTATGGGAGCAAAATCTACCATGTAGGAAGAGTAGTCCACCAAGTGGCAGAAGTCGCCATATAGGCGGAGAAGTCCACTATGTAGGCAGAACATGCATGTAGACAGAGAAGTCCACCATGGGGATAGAACATACCATGTAGGCAGTGTACTCCATCATGGGAGCAGAACCCGCCATATAGGTGGAGAAGTCATAAGGACAAAACCCGGTATGTAGGTGGAGTAGTCCACCAAGGGGCAGAACCCGCCATGTAGGCGGAGAGGTCCACCCTGGAAACAAAACTCTCTATGCTGGCTGAGAAGTCCACCACGGGGTAGGAACCATCATGTAGGCGGAGTAGTTTCCCTTGTCGGCATTAGAAGGCATCGACGGGAAGAGAATCCGCCATATAGGTGGACGACTCCACCAAAGGGTCATAAGCCGCCATGTGGGTGGAATCTTCACCCTTTGGCACAAAAGCTGCCGGTGGATTGTAAACCCGCTATCCCCTTCTGAAGTCCTTCTCCTAGGGGTAATTTGGCCATCTTAGCCCTCTGCAGAGTCCTCTGACCATTCTCAAGATAATAACTCCCCTTCCGGGATAACTACCCCTCTAATTTGGAAGAGGACCCCTCCATATCCAACCCCGGAATACCTTGTTCGAGTTATAAGTTATGGTCCGACGAGGCATTACCTCAACGAGCCATAAGGGAGCAATTGTGGTTGCATAAAATATTCATCCCCTCACTCGGCATTACAACCAAAACACTTTGAAGGAGAGCCTCTGAAGATCCTAGTAGAAGAGGGCAGGGGATAGAACCCCCACACCCCACCCCCTTCCCACCCCCCCTTAAATTAGAACCAAACAACTAAGCCTAAAACAAAAGCAAACCACCCCTCCGAAAGGGAGGAATACACCAAGCTAACCCTTCGAAAAGGGGAACGCAGCAAGTCGCTCATTCGAAAAGGGGAATAGAACAAGCAACCCTTTTGGAAAGAGGAATGAGCCTAGAAGCAGCTGAGGACTATTGTTCTCAAACTGACTTAGAAGGGATAATTGTCTGCACATGATAGGTCAAGCTTGCACCACCCCATGTGGTGGGATAGCGGCTCGGATGGAATATGTCAAGTTTGCACCACCCCATATGGGGGAACAATTGCCCTTATCAGAATGGTCAAATTCACATTGCCTCATGTGGTAAAACTTGTGGCATGTAAGAAACATGCCCTCCCTTCTTTCAGGATTGAATTATAAAAGGAAGGGAAGGGGCGTGAAAAACATGGTTAGTTAATTTCTTGTAAACCCCTACAGGAATACACCATCCAAGAAGTGAATAGACATTACCACATTCAGTACATTTTCTAAGCTTCACTCTCTTCTTTTCTCGACTGACCCTTGTACTCAGAGAAAGAAAGACTTGAGGCATCCATTCTAGGAGGTCTCAATCTATTCTTTGTCTCCTACACGAAGCAAGGTAGCAAGCCAGGAGCCCAAACTCCACCGAGCCGAAGCATACTCCACAGACCATAAATTCCCACTGCTTCATCCTCGTTTCGCGAGAAAGGAGAGCATAGAGAAATGACTCTATGATACTCCCTTCCAGAGAAGTGTTCTATTGATCTTGTGGGAAGGCCCCCTCCGAAAAACCTCCCCCCTACGCTGTTTAATGTAAATTAGGATATAGTGGGGCGCAACGTTCGGAGGTATGCTGCCTTGACTTTGGCATATTTGGTGAAAGATTGCTCTCCTACATGATCATTCTCTCTATATAAAGATTGGTATCCCTATAATTTCGGGTACCCCATCTCTCTCTCTCTCTCATATTTAGCATTAGAAAATGTAGAGAGAAGTTATTGGCAGCAAACATGGTGTGTAACCAGTGCTGGAATCCACAGGTCTGAACCTATGCTTTTGTACTTGAACCTAATTTGTTGAATCAATATCTGTGAGCATTAACAAATGTATCTCTAGATGTTATGGTAATCTGAGTCTTATTATTGTTTTGCAACAGGATCGATCTTCATTTATCTTAGAAGTCGATGGAATAAACACGACACACGGTTCTGAAGTAATCTTAAGCTTAGCAGTAATCTGAAAGCTGCAGCTTTGGAGTGACATCAAACTACACTGAAGATGTACTGTGATGTTGGGGTGAGATGCCGATGCCGATCTGTGCTTTGATTTCTGTGCACTCGATGTAATTGAACGGTGGAGTGTTTGACCCATTAACCAGTGGTTTGATTGCTGCTTTGACGCGATCAACGGTTGTAGTTTTTTCATTCTGTGCTTTTTCTCGGACCTAATTGTTAATATGTTAAAAGACCTATTTGTTTCCTTAATGTCAACGACATATACTCAATAGCATCTCTTTTTTAACATGGGCATCTGACGGTTCA
Organism: Chamaelirium japonicum; assembly: GCA_947650365.1. NCBI lineage: Eukaryota > Viridiplantae > Streptophyta > Magnoliopsida > Liliales > Melanthiaceae > Chamaelirium > Chamaelirium japonicum. The sequence continues at coordinate 116,300,256 of OX393550.1, forward strand.
GATGATAAGTCGTCCTCATCCACTTTGAAGCTGGGTGAACAAAATCCCTCTAATGATATTCAGCCATCCTATTTATTGTCCATCCAGATCGGGCCATCCCAAATGGCACTCGATCACAGCTGTCCGTTGCACCCCACCGCAGGTGAATCACACTCAGCCTGACTGGCAAGCAAAGGGACGATAGTGATCAGGTGCCATGTCAAGATGGCCTAATCCGGATGGAGAACTAGATGACTAAATAGCATTGAGTTTTTTTCCCTAAATGACCACCAACTTTGTCGTGTTGCTCAAACCAGATGCAGAGATCAAGTAAGTTACTTTTATGACCACCAAAAAAATTTAGACAAAAATACCCTTAATATACAAAATGACCTTTCTTGAAATTAGTTGAGTCCCAAATGTAACTGGCGAAACACCGGGGAAAGAGAACCTTCAGCGACTTTCCAAAAGGCCTTCGACAAGGATTTAGTTGCAAGAAAGACCGCAATTAGTCGGGTTACCAGCGACCTTCGACGAAGGAATAAAGAAATAAAACTTTCGATGACTTTTTGATGACATCCAATAAAATAACGAAGAAAGCAAATCCCCAGAAACATCCCGACGACCTTCGTCAAGAGTTACATGGTGAGAAAGAATACAAATGGTGGGGTTTCCGAAGACCTCTGGTTAAAGATTGGAGAAAGCAAGCTCATAATGATCTCTGGTGAAACAATGGAGAATACAAGTCGAGCTGGCGATGAATGGGAGGTAAGAAGGTGAAGCTGCGTCAAGGTTATACTAAGTTGTGTTCAGGTGAGGTTCAAGTTATGTGAGGTTGCTTCTATGTTACGTTCAGATTTTACATTCAGAGTATGTTTAGGTTGCGTTCAGGCTAAGTCATGGTTACGTCTAGTTATGTCCAGGTTGCGTTTAGGCTGTGTCAAGGTTACGTGAGGTTGTGTCCAGGTTGCGTTTAGGTTTTAAGTTCATGTTACGTCCAGATTTTATGTTCAAGTTGCTTCAAGTTGTATTTAGAATTTATACATTCAATGAGTTCTAGAGTTGAGTCGACAATGTCGGGAGGAAGAAGGTGAAGTTATTTCAAGGTCATGTTAAGTTTCATTTAGGTTTATACCCTAATTGGATGTGTTGGCTTGTGTGGACCCTAATCGGAGGTCACAAGGAGGTTGTCAGGAGTTTACTTTTCCACTCCTTCACCAGAGATTGATGGATACCCCATTACTAGTGTCCCTTCTTATCGTGTAACACTTGCAGGAGGTCTTTGTGAGGTCGTCAGTTGTTTGTTTTCTCCATTGCATCGTTAGAGGTCGTCGTGATGTCACCAAAAGTTTGTTCCTCCATTCCTTCGCTGAAAGTCACCTGAAATCCCACTACTTATGTTTTTTCTTGCCATGGAACCCTTATATGACGTTGTTGGGAGGTGGTCGGGAGTTTACTTTTTCTATTGTTTCACAGAAGTGCACCCGAGTTTTGTAACACCTGTGGTGTTAGATTTGAGAATAATAGAAATCCTCAATGGCTAGTTTTGTCTTTTTACAGCCAGACATTTTCTTTGGCCTTTTTCCAAATATATGGATCGTAAACCTATGAAATGTTTTACGTTCACATTCTCCGTAACTTCGAGCATGTCACGATGGTGCATTCCGTGCAACGATCAGGTGTATGCGCAGCCAGTTTCGGCAGCCCGGCAGATAAACCCTAGAAAAGTGATAATTGGTCGATAGTTGTAGCCGTTTTGTTTTCCACAAGAGATTGGGTGATCGGATCATAACGAAACAGGATACGTTAGATGAGGCTCTGAGAGAGCCTTCCAATGAGCCTGAGTTAGGGTCGATCCGACACCCGGGTGAATAATTATTACTATTTTGAGTTTTGGAGTCTTTCCTTCTTTTCGGGAGATCTAGAAGTCAGAAAATTATGTACCAAGCGCTAACACGTTCATGTTGACGAGACATTTCCAACGAATCCTCTCGGTCCTATTCTGACTTCCGGTTTGATAGTTACGACTTATTATTCTTTTCAACCCAGTTGATGGACGAATCGCACCCGGATTCCAACCGAGCCCGGTTCAGGGCTCGGGACCGAGCCCGACCAGCCCTGGAGCCTACCTCCCGGTCTCCTAGCATAGTTTAAGCTCTCTTGACCTCCCTCCCCAGTGGTTTAAAATTCAAAATTCGGATGAGAATTATCGGGCAGGATTTGGGATGATATATCCCTATCTTTCATTCCTTTATCCCTTCGCCTTAACTGACCCTATCCCCCCACCTTATCTCTTTACCGACCCAAAAGAGATATATATACATATATATGTATAAATAGAGAGAGAGAGAGAACGTGAGAGAACGAAATACAGAGAGAGAGAGAGAGAGAGAGAGAGAACGGGAGAGAAATAGAGAGAGAGAGAACGGGAGAAATAAAGAGAGTGAACGGGAGAGAAAGAGAGAGAGAACGAGAGGAAGAGAGAGATAACGAGACAGAGAGAAAGAGAAGGAGAAGAGGCCGAGCGAGAAAGATCGAAGCATCCCGACCAGCCCCTCGCCGGAGCACCGACGAGCGCACCGACACCCCAGGTCAGGCACCCTCTCCTCCTCTCATCTCCTCTGCTACCCAACCCCGCGACCCCCTTCCTCCTTCCTTGCCGCGGCCCGCACGGGCGGACATTGCCGCCGCACCGAGCCCCTCCCCGGCGCACCACCACCGGCCGCCAACCCCTCGTGAAGCCCCCCTCCGGCCGAGCTTTCGGGCTCCGACGACTGCTCCAGCCGCCTCCCCCCGCGCCTCCTCTGTGGGGGTGGTGCGGGAGAGGCCGGCCGAGCGCTCGCCGGCGCTCCAGGCCGCCCCTCCCGTCGGCCACCGTCGCGCAGGAACCAGCCCGCGGCTAGCTCTCGTGGAGAAGATGAAGTTAGGGGGGGGGGTAAATCCGTAATTTCCAGGTTAGTTTCTTAACCCTAGACCCGACCTATTTAACCCTGAACCCGACCCGATATTGCACTGCAGCCTCGACCCGACCCTATAGACCTGACCCGACCCACACAGTGAACCGGTCTAGTTCACCTGAACCGGACCCGTGAATCAATCAATTTTGGTTCGACTGCCATTTCTCCGTCCGAACTCGGAATTGGACGAAACCAGCGCCATTTCGACCGGATCGGAAAGTCCTACCTATTAGTCATAATTTAGTATAGTAATTATACTGTTTAATCCTATGTTTTATCCTTGGACCCGATCTTATCGTGGTACCGTGGTTTGACCGTTGTTTCATCGTCCGAACTCGGATTCGGACGAAACCAGCGGCATTGTGCTCAGAATATTGAGCCCTACCTTTTAAACCTAGAATATAACCCTAAAACCTCTTCTACCCAAGCAACCCAGCCATGTGACCGGTTTTACCGGTTCTACGTGGTTTGACCCGAAACCATCCGACCGAAGTCGGATTCCAGCAAAACCAGAACCATCGGAGAGGGTTCTTCGAGCCCAATTCGATGAGTAGGTTTATCTTCTAATTACTTGATTGACTTAGTATTGTTTAGGTTTGAGTTCTTCAGTCGCACGGATTTGTGTGCTGTCGACTCAATGTTGGTCCCCTATCGAGGGTGCCCGACTATCCTTAGCATAGAACACTCGTCGTAGATTCTTCTGTTTTAATTGATAGAGTTGTGATATAGATCTGTGTTTGTTATCAGACCATGATTATGGTGATCCAGTGGAGACGAATCAGAGGCAACTAGCAGGAGTCGTGTGTGATTGACAGTCAGGTGACATCTATTACCCTTGCGTGGTCTTTAATAGTGGGAAATGAGAATGACTAAGGGTAGGTGTCCATGACACTGCATGCGGGTCCCGCCGGGTATCGTCGCATGTGGTCAGGTGGACCCCGCCTTGCATGCGGAGTCGCGAGTCCGGCGACGCATGCTTAAAATATTAATAAAATAATAATAATGATTGCTTTTGATTGTATGGACTCCGTAATTAGGATTCCCTTAAATTAAACAATAAATTGAATAACTAATAATTATCGGGGCCCACCCTCTTGAGAGGAGTATGGCAACCCTAGCACACGGGCCACTGGGATGAGTGTCTTACTTTATTGATTTATTATGTCGCATGGGTTGCGAGAGCAGTACGGGACCAGGGGTAATTTGTTGGAAATTGTTAAGCATTAAATAGACTTTTTTGTAGCTTCATTGTATATGTTGAAAGATGTTATGTGCAAATCTACCTGGTTAGAGGGTAGGGACCCCGTGCGCGCAAGGGCCGTGAACCACCCTGCGCGTACAGCCGAAGTTAAGTAGGTTAGGGGTCACGGGCAAGGGTTGTGGTAAAGCCAATAGGAGGTGCCCTCGAGTAGGGATTGGCCTAGCAACCCCGTCCCGGGGAGTTAAAGTCCCCATAGTAAAGCAAGTTGGGCGGTAGAGCTCCACCGTGAAAGACAGAAAACCCCTTATGATCATCTGGGTGACTAGTGCATGGTGTTGGTGGATGCACGGTGAGAGAGTTGGCCCTCTACATCGAAATAAAAGGCCCTATAGTAATGCCCGACCGGGGGCAGGATGAACAAAATATCCGGGGTTCACATTTTGATAGTGTGTGTTTTATCTATATATGAATTTAGAATTATATGACTGTTTATATGATGACCTTGTGACTTTAGATGAATGTCTTATTTAATTTGTTCTTTAATGCTGTAGAACATTGCATGGACTTTATGTTAGATAACCTAGTGACAGTAGGAATTACATGTGAATATAGACTACTGATAGGTTTAGGTATCATTCTGCAAACATTGATCCTACTAGAACTGATAGATCTTATCTTAATTTATTAAGATTAGTTATCTCATATTATTAAAGACTATTAGGATGTCACTAGCCATTAATTTGGCTAATCTCCCAATTTCCTATTGGGGGCTACTCTTTCCCACGAGTAGGCTCAGTTGCAGGTTCGGAGGCTCAGGAGTAGCAGTACGAGTCTAGAGGCAGAGTTAGAGTTGTAGTGTTACCTTTCTGCTTAGTACGTTAATCTTGTAGTCTTTTCTCTTTAGACATTGTAATTGTATTGGAATAAGAGTTCTTATTAGTTAGTTAGTATTCTATGGTTGTAGTTGCAATGGTTCCAGCTGAATTCTTTTGGTAGGCCTCTCCTCAAGGTCCTAAGCTTATGATAGATCATGATGAAAATATAAGTGGATATAAATGACTAAATTGATTAACCCTGTAGATAGAAACCCTAGACTGGTGCACCTGAGTGTTAGGGAGTGGATGAGACTAATTGGCTAGCCGTAAGAGGCTTGAGCCTCGTGCTCCCTCAGATAGACTCCTGTTAGTATGTAGTGGCACCGACAGATCACACATACTGAGAGGATAGGATTTTTGGAGGTCGAGACTGACTAGATAATGTCTTCTCTCTATTGGCAATTTCTCTTTCTTTGCTTTTTAATAAAAATGTTTTTGAGAAATTAAATTTAAAAGATTTCCCTCTTGTTTCTCCCTCCTCCTTGTTTTTCACATTAGAGAGCATAGAAGAAGCCCTGCGAGAACCCAAATTGGTGTAATTAATTGACCAGACCCAAAACCCTCTTCTTTTTCTCATTTCATACCCCAGGGATCGGTATTCAGATTTCTGGGGTGTGACAAGTTTGAAACGCAACTAAACGTAAATAAATAAGTTCTAGAATCTACAAATTTAATAAAGGAAGAGATGGTTTGATGTTATGGACACTTTTTTGTCACATATGAATAAAGTATGAATGTGTGTGTGGTTTCACAAAGAGTAGTGATAGGAGAAGCCCACTATATAAGCCCCATCAGCATGCCCCAGTACGTGGCAAACATCAGACGGACTAACTCCCACATATGAAAACGGTGGCAAAAGTCAAATAGCTAAAATGCCCTCATAACAGCCTTTTATACTTTTTGCAAAAAAAAAAGAAAAAGGCTTTTGTACTTGATAAACATCCGACGGGCTAACTTCCACATTTATTAGATTTTTTAAATCATATTTTTTTGGGAGTTGATACATAACTTTTTTATATATATCAAAATTTTAATTTTTTGTTTTTTTTTAATCTACTCAGCAAGTTCTATAAAACTAGACCTAAGGTGACTAAGAAATTCTAAGAAAAAAATTCGGACACAAAACTATCCTATAATTAAGTGACATTTATCAAATTAAGTGGTATTTACTGATAGTTATAAATAATCAAAATATGTAACTTTCAGAGCAAAGATTTCTCGTAAACTGACTAAATATCACTATCCAAAGCAAATGTCACGTAAAATTGATAGTTATAAAGTTAAAAGACACTTTGTCAGATACAAACTACTGATAGAAGTGCTCTTGATTTTACATCTGTCAATTTACTTGATATTTTGTTTATGTGGCAGTTTGGTTTTGAAAGTGACATATTTTGGTTATTTATAACTTTTGTTAAATGTCATTTAATTCAGTAAATGACACTTAATTATAGGTTAGCAATGTATCCGATTTCTTTTCTCAAAATTTTTTAATCATCATGAGTCTAGTTTTGTAAAGCTCGATGAGTATATTCTAAAAATATTTTTTTTGTAAATTTTGATATGTATAAAAAAAGTTAAGGATATTTTAAAGTGATTAACCCACTTTATATATATATATATATATATATATATATATATATATATATATATATATATATATATATATATATATATATATATATATATATAGAGAGAGAGAGAGAGATAGAGAGAGAGAGAGAGAGAGAGAAATGCTTGAATGCGGCATGCGGTGCGTGCGGCATCGCACCGCAGCCGTGTGATGCACGCGCTGCGTGCATGCGATGCACGCAGCAGTGCATCACACGGCTGCGGTGCGATGCCGCACGCACCGCATGTCGCAGCATAGCAGCCCCCTATATATATATATATATATATATATATATATATATATATATATATATATATATATATATATATATATATATATATAAAAGAATGCTACACCAAGAAGTTAGATCAGTAAGAGTAAAAGGGTCTTTAGACTTCCTATGACTTCCTGATCTTGGTTCTTTCGTATTTTTTTTTGGTTCTTTTTTGGTGCGTGTTTTTGGGTTCATGAGATCCTCATGAAGATTATTCTTTGGAATTGTCGTGGCGCCCGGAAGAGGGTGTGCTGGAACCATTGCCATCTCATTCTATCCCAAACCCATCATGCTTTTATTTATCTTCTGGAAACTAGACTCTCTGCTTGTAACGCCTCTTGGCTAGCTCATCGTATTGGCCCGGAGTGGGACCAATTTGTGGTTTTTGCTCAAGGCCGTTCGGGGGTTATGCTTCTCCTATGGAGTGATATGGGAGGCCAAGTCACTCTTTTTTCCCCCACCGCCAATTGGCAGTTGCGACTATCTCTATCCCCAATACCAATCCTTGGGTTTTGGGGACTGTCTATGCTTCTACCAATGTGGTGGAACGTCGTGATCTTTGGAGATCCATTGTGTTTTTGACCTTGATCGATATTCCTGTCTTTATCGAGAGTGATTTCAATGCTATTTTACATCCGGATGATAAAGTGGGGGGTTCGGCCTTCCGGGTGGATGCTAAAGTCTTTGATTTTTAGCAATGTATAGTTTCCACTGGTTTACTTGACCTAGGTTTTTCGGGGGCTATGTTTACTTGGTCTAATCTCCAACTTTTTAGAACGTATTGATCGTGCTTTCTGCTCTCATAGTTGGTTCAATCTTTTTCCAGAGGCACGTCTTGAGCACCTGGCTTGTTGGCTTCTGACCATTGCCCTTTATTGATTAATTTGGCCCCTAATGTTCGTCTGGGACCTCGTCCGTTCTGTTTTGAACATTTTTGGCTTTCCCATCCATCTTGGGAGGACTTCATTCAATCTCACTGGGGTCAGAGGGGAGGGTATAATCCTTTCTGCATCTTGGATAACAATCTCTCGTATCTTTGGCGACACATCAAGCCTTGTAACCGGGAGGTCCTCAGTAGACTTGAAACCTTGGCCATCTCGATTGACAATCAAATTTCTAATCTTCAGTGTCTTGATTCAGAATCCCCCCTCTCTTCGGGGCAGCGGGATTCCCTTAGCCAACTTACAGCGGATTACCATAATGTTTCCAACATGATTGAAACCAAGTGGAAGCAGAAATCCCGCCTTTAGTGGTTGGTGGGAGGGGATCGTAATACCAGGTTTTTTCATCGATCCACGCTCATCCGTCACAAATCTAATTCTATACATTCTTTACTAGATGATGATGGCTCTCTGATGTACGAGCGTCCAGATATCGAGCGGCAGCTGACCACTTATTTCGCCTTGAAAAGGTCTTCTACACCTGTGACCCAGCATGATTCCATGCTTGCCCAGCTCCTGCATCTGGTCATCCCAGAGGATAACCTTTGACTTACCAGACCGGTCTTGGAGGCTGAGGTGCGAGACTTTTTTCTCCATGCCCCTCAACAAAGGCTCCCGGATCGGATGGCTTCACGGTTGAATTTTTCCGCTCTAATTGGCACAGGGTGGGAGCTGAGGTTACAGAAGACATTCTTTACTTTTTAGGACAGCTTATATGCCCCCGCACTGGAAGGCTTCCTTCATTGTTCTCATCCCCAAGCGGCTGGACCCTACCCATCTGGCATATTTTCGACCTATTAGCCTATGTTCTGTTGTTAACAAGCTCATCTCTTGCATACTCGTTAACCATTTTAAGGTCGTCCTGCCGAAGCTTATTTTCCCTAATCAGGTAGCTTTACTTCAGAGGCGGAACGTTGCTCACTCTATCTTATTGGCTCAAGAGGCTCTGCATTCCATGCGGTTCGATTCCTGGAACTTGGATACTATCGCTCTGAAACTGGATATGGCTCAAGCTTATGACCACATGGAATGGGACTTCCTCTACAGGGTTTTAATCCGTTTTGGTTTTTTCTTGTTGTGGACGCAATGGATCTGTGCTTGCATCGAGAATCCTTCTTTCACTATTATTTTAAATGGTTCACCCACTTCTCGGTTCTCGGCTTCCCGGGGTTTAAAACAAAGGGACCCCCTTGTCCCATATTTGTTCATCATCGGCTCTGAAGTTCTTAATCGTAACGTGGCTGCCTTGCACAAACATGGTCTTTTGAAGGGTGTGTCTCCTACCCCTCAAGGACCTTCTACTACTCTGCTTGCTTATGCCAATGACACTATGATATTCATCCAGAATTTGTATATTCAAATCAATCGGCTCATGAACCTTTTTCATTCCTATGGTGAATTCTTAGGACAAAGACTCAACTTGGAGAAATCTTCTATTATCTTTGGACCTCAGGTCAACCCGACTGCTAGATGTTTCTTCACTAATTACTTGGGCTTTTCTGAGCTTCGAGAACCTTTCACATATTTAGGTGTGCCCATTTCTAGTACTCGGGTTAAAACGGTGGACCTCAGATGTCTTTTATCCAGTGTCATTTCCAAATTGGCTGGTTGGAAAGTTTCTTTGCTATCTTTTTCGGGTCGGCTAATGCTCCTGAAGTCGGTTCTCTCTTCTATGCCAGTCCACACCCTCGCCCAAAGGTGGGTTTCGGAAGTCATCATTGACCAATTGGAAAAGGAAATGAGGAGATTCCTATGGGGTTCCGCTCAAGCTTCTAAGGGTATTCATCTCTTAAAAAGGGCCAAAGTGTGTACCCCCACGTGTGAGGGCGGTTTGGGTATCCGTCCGCTGCGGCATATTCATGTAGCTCTCATGGTTAAGCAGGGTTTCCTTCTCCTCACTAGGGATACTTCTCCTTGGAAGAACTTTTGCACTCTCAAATATGACCAGATTTCCTCACCTTGGCATTGGCCTGCACCTACGAAAACGTCCTGGGCTTGGAGGTCCATCCTATTAGGCCTGACGATCCTGCGGGAGAATATTATAATGGCAATTTGGACCACTGCTGATTACAGTCCGTGGGAATTTCCTTGGGCGACTACCACCCCGTTCAACCAGATATCTATTTGTATGTATTCTTCGGTTTGTGCGTCCATCGCTTCCAACTACTACTTTGGGTGTTGTCTGGAATCAGAATCTTCTATCCAACTTTTTTTTCTCCTTATTGGTGCGACCGTATAGTTGTGATCCCGATCCCTGGCCACCCACTAGCTAATTTCATATTGTGGGGAGATTCGGGTCGGACAATGATGACTACGTCAGATGCCTATCAGGCTATTTCACCAAAGCTACCAGGGATGGCATTTGCTTGCAACCCGTGGCAGCGTCTATGGAAGTTACCTATTTCTCCCATGGCCCAATGCTTTGGTTGGAAGCTCGTGCATGGTATTCTTCCATCCAATCAACAAATGGCTCAAAGGAGTCTGAGTCATCTTAATTACGGATTGCAATCGTTGTTTTCAATATTTGGAGGATATTAATCATGTTCTTTGTGATTTTCCTCACTCCACAGCTATTTGGGATGAGGTTTACGCTAGGGCAAACACCCCCCGGGATTCTTGTGTTTTATCTATTGACGATTTCAGGTTGGTTCTCATTGGAAGGGATTCTTGCCCAACTAGGCTTCATCATTTCTCCCCGGCCTTTTTGCTTCAGATTTTTTGGTAGATTTGGAAGTCCCGCAATTGTGCCATTTTTCGGGGAAAGTATTAAAGCACTCCAACGGTGGCAATCTGGATTCTATCTCTTCATCGAGAGCACTTGTTGGCCGGCTTTCACAAGGCTTCCCCTCGTCGTTATTCCATGATCCCTGTCCGATGGATCCCACCAGATCCGTGGGAACTGAAACTGAACTTCGATGGTTCTGTTGACCATGCCAATCGATCGACGGGCTGTGGTTTTCTGCTGCGTGATTCCGATGGGAGCATTCTATGGACGACATCATACCCAGTTCTAGGCCATAATGTGGATTATGCAGAAAAAATGGGCTTGTTCTTTGGCCTTTGTTTGGTTTGCTCTTTGTTTCCACAAGTCCCACTATGGATTGAAGGGGATTCTCTATACACCATCCAACAACTCGGATTGTCGGCGTACGACGCTATCTCTGCCCTCGGTACGGTGGTCTCACATCTACAAGAAGCGAATGAGCCGGCCGACACCCTGCTAACTTGGGTAGGACTTCTGTGAGGGCGAGGATCTTTCAAGAGCCGTATTCTGTGGCTATCCGGGATGCGGCGCGGAGGGAGATGGGTTTTTGGTGTTACTCTTGCTTCGTTGACGATTTTGGTTAGACTGGGTGGGACTTTTCTTGTAGTTTTCTGTATTTTGTAGCCGTCTTTTTATAAATAATAGTGTTTAAAAAAAAAAAAAGTTTCCTTAGATGGACTGATTTGTATCGCCATTTCATAAAACCCTTAGAAGATGGGATGAATCATTTCTCTTTCATCAGTACTTGTGGTCATAAAAGTACAGTGTACTTAGTTGGAGGAATAGGACAGCTTGGTGTTCATTTTAGGGAAAAAACCTCAATAGCATTAACAGATATGGGTTATGTTTCTTCCGAATAACGCTATAAGTACAGTCTCCAATTTCCATCCACAGAAACTTCTACAAACCGGACCCATGCCCTGGTGGAGGGGCCCTGGGCTCAAAGCATTGGCATTCCAGTTCGGATCTCCTCCAGTTGGTCGCCCCGGTCGATGGGCCCAGCGTTCATCACAGCTCCAATCACTTTCGGATAGGGGTGGCAATGGATCGTGTTGTGTCTAGCTTCGGATCGTCTCCAAAACCCCTAGATCCGGACCCGACCCATTTAACTAATCATGCCTAGATCCTAAATTCATACCTGACCCGTTTATAAACGGATAGACCCGATAAGATCCGTTTATCACATGGGTTTATTCAGTTGACCTAATCCAACTCGACCCGACCTAACCCGATAGACCTGCTGATACTATATATTACAGTATCGGATTGCGGGTAGACCCAACCCAACACGACCCGTTGAATTTTAAACGGGTCTTCCTGGGTCTACCGTGTCCAGACCCTAAACCCGGATTCGACCCGATTATTAAACGGGTCTAACGTGTCGACCCGTTTATGACCCGAACCCGTTTAGTCATGACCCAGACCCGCTAGCTTCGTGTCGGGTACGAAATTGCATACGTCTGTGGTGCGCGCGGGCCGATCGACTGGAGAATATCTAAACTTTTGGCATTCTCACGAAACGGGCCCGCCACTAGGGCATGGATATGGGTTGTCCAAGTTTTTGTCGACGGAGATTGTACAAATATCATGACTCATCTCTGATTCTCTACCCCACCCGCATCTGTACTGGCACGTGTCAGCAGCCTGTTCTCCCATCCTGCCCGTTGGAAGTCTCCGCTGAAGCACAGTGCTTCCCACTACCCACTCCCTTGCACTGCAAGCTTCGTTGCTGCACTCCCCCGTCGCCTTTTTCTCTTTCAACCTTTTCCTACTTATTGTTAAGAGAGAGAGAGAGAGAGAGAGAGAGAGAGAGAGAGTGAGTGAGGGAGACAGCTGCTGCTGCATGAGCAGTGTTTGGAAGCTCTTCCACCTCCGGAGGTATCGCGGTGGCCGGAATGCCGAGGGGGAGCTAGGCCTCGGCTCTCCTCCTCCATATCAAGGCCCGGATCTCCGCCGTCCTCGTCAGCGGCGCTACGGACACGGCCGCCGCTGCCTCCACCACCACGTCGAAGATCGGGACCCCCACCACGGGGATTCCCATGCGGGGCATCCGTGCCATCGCTCTGTAAGGATGCCTAAATCCTCAATCTTTTGTGTCTTTCTGTGTCTGAATTCATGTTAAGGTCCCTATTGATCCCCAATTGTCTCACGGAAATTGTTTGCATACATTAGAAACCCTAGGGCATGTCATAGTGATATCAGCTCATGTTAGACCTAACTTTGGGATTTTGGGGCATCTAACCACATGGGATTTTCATTTCTTATATGTTTTTCCAGCACATCAGATTTCTGATAACTTTTTATTTTAAAATGTGCATTATAAGTTGAATCTTATACCATAGATCTGTAAAATTGGCATGTATATTAGTTGCGCCCAAAGGTTCTAACCTAGGTGCTGTTTTTAGTGTCTTTTATGGTCTTTAGGCGCGGGTTTGCTTCTCTAGTTAAGTGTTATAACACATATAGAGTCTAGGTGCATATTAGAGGTCCTTTGGTCGATCTTTGTGTGGATACCGTATTCCGCACCACCATACCCCACCCATGTGGCTGCCCCCTCGACTACCGACCCTTACCAATCTTCAGAATAAACGGACCCGCAGACAGTGTATGGTCTGTAATATGCACCTAGACTAAACAACCCGCTCTCTGGAACATGGTCTGGCCAGGCTAGCTTAGACCCTAAGAATATGTCAAAGCGAGAGGAATATCGTCGTGTAATCGTCGTCCATGATTGAGAGGGAACATGGTTAGGGGCACTTCCTCTAGCATTGGCCCAGATCGTTACTCGCGCAGCAAGCCCTTCTCCAGCTACATCAAGTGGAGTTGCTTCCATTGAAAGATATAAAAAAAATTCTCTCTTGCATCTCTGTCAATTTTGTAAAGCTCGTGGCGGACTTGAGTGTGGGAGGCCCATCACCAGGAACCAACCCCCCCTGTGCCCCGGATGATTGAGTTGTTTGTGATTGTCTGAGATGGTCGTCTTCCACGATCTTGAGGCGGAACATATTTTCAGTTGGTGAGGACATGCGTTATTTTGTACTCTTTTAGCGGGTTTACGCACGTCGTAACTAAGGGATGCTTCTAGCACCCATTGGTCTGCGAATAGATGCAACCCATGGGAAATGATGCTTCCTAGCACCCATTGACGTGTGAAGAGATGCAACCCGACCAAAGGATGTATTGTGGTATCCATTGGTGTGTGAAGAGATGCAACCCTTCTGAAGGATACATTGTGGCATTCATTGGCCTGTTAACCATTGCAACCTTTGGCAAGGGGTTCAATGTGGCACATGTTGGATCGTGAACAATTGCAACCTATGGTAAATCAAAGGGCGCATCGCACTCTATAAATAGAAGGGGCATTTCCTCCATGATAAAAAAAATAAATTATAGTGAATTGAAGATTCACAGAAATGAAATGAAGTCGCATAACCGAATAACCCAATTCGCAATAGAGCAAGAGTTTTTTCGGGTTTCATCAGTTCAACTCTTTTTCAGGGTATATCCTAATCAGATCGGAGAGTATATATTTCGCATTCGACGAACCACTGATTAGGGGGTTCATTATATCCTTAGGACGGTTTGTCCAACACTCAGTTTGTACTCGCAGTTTTTATTGGAAGGGAAGAAATTTGTCTAAAAGACAACGAATTACGTGTGTTAGAGTGTGTAGATACATTCTTAATCTTTGTATAGGCCCTTCAGTCTCTTTTGTCTTTTGGGTATGCTCACCCTTTGGTGACCCCATCCTTTGTATAGTGATATATAGGGCATTTGCCCCAATGAGTAAGATAATCCTTACTCCCAACCTTTTCTCTTCCTTCTTCTTTAATATTCTCTAACATGGTATTAGAGCGGTTAATCCACTGTTAATCCTCATGTTGTTGAGATCTGTTTGAGCATTTCCTCCTCCCCCCATCGAGTGAGATCATAGTCACCTCCACCAAATCTGATCATAGCTCAGATCCAGGAGCTCCCTCTGATCTGATTTGATCTCAGAAACAGTTCCGCTTCGACTGCGACCAGATCTCGAGCTTCTTCTCCGACGTTGCAGGCCTTCGATGCAGGCTGCTGTCTCTAGATCCCCTACCAGATCCCCTTGATGATCTACACCCCCCCTTCGACAGATCCGGCAAACTCGGGCATCAGATCTCACCTTTCGAAGTTTGGGCGGCGACATCTAGGGTTTTCTGTTTTCATGAGGAAGAAGACCCCACAATCGGGTCAGATTGGGCTTCAGGTATCGGGTTGAAGCTTCTTATATTGAACTGGTTTCAATCTAAACCGTTGGTCTTATCCAACGGCTCTTGACCCTTCACTTAAATGAGTCAGCAGGTTCAGTCCGGTTCGGTTCATTTCGAGACTAAACCGACAAGGGTTAATTAGCCTAGCTTGAGTTGGCTCTCCTCCTCCATATCAAGGCCTAGATCTCCGCCGTCCTCGTCAGCGGCGCTACGGACACTGTCGCCGCTGCCTCCACCACCACGTTGAAGATCGGGACCCCCACCACGGGGATTCCCATGCGGGGCATCCGTGCCATCGCTCTGTAAGGATGCCTAAATCCTCAATCTTTTGTGTCTTTCTGTGTCTGAATTCATGTTAAGGTCCCTATTGCTCCCCAATTGTCTCACGGAAATTGTTTGCATACATTAGAAACCCTAGGGCATGTCATAGTGATATCAGCTCATGTTAGACCTAACTTTGGGATTTTGGGGCATCTAACCACATGGGATTTTCATTTCTTATATGTTTTTCCAGCACATCAGATTTCTGATAACTTTTTATTTTAAAATGTGCATTATAAGTTGAATCTTATACCATAGATCTGTAAAATTGGCATGCATATTAGTTGCGCCCAAAGGTTCTAACCTAGGTGCTGTTTTTAATCTTTTATGGTCTTTAGGCGTGGGTTTGCTTCTCTAGTTAAGTGTTATAACACATATAGAGTCTAGGTGCATATTAGAGGTCCTTTGGTCGATCTTTGTGTGGATACCGTATTCCGCACCACCATATCCCACCCATGTGGCTGCCCCCTCGACTACCGACCCTTTCCAATCTTCAGAATAAACGGACCCACAGACAGTGTATGGTCTGTAATATGCACCTAGACTAAACAACCCGCTCTCTGGAACATGGTCTGGCCAGGCTAGCTTAGACCCTAAGAATATGTCAAAGCGAGAGGAATATCGTCGTGTAATCGTCATCCATGATTGAGAGGGAACATGGTTAGGGGCACTTTCTCTAGCATTGGCCCAGATCGTTACTCGCGCAGCAAGCCCTTCTCCAGCTACATCAAGTGGAGTTGCTTCCATTGAAAGATATAAAAAAAATTCTCTCTTGCATCTCTGTCAATTTTGTAAAGCTCGTGGCGGACTTGAGTGTGGGAGGCCCATCACCGGGAACCAACCCCCCCCCCCCCCCCCCCCCCCCGTGCCCCGGATGATTGAGTTGTTTGTGATTGTCTGAGATCGTCGTCTTCCACGATCTTGAGGCGGAACATATTTTCAGTTGGTGAGGACATGCGTTATTTTGCACTCTTTTAGCGGGTTTACGCACGTCGTAACTAAGGGATGCTTTTAGCACCCATTGGTCTGCGAATAGATGCAACCCATGGGAAATGATGCTTCCAACACCCATTAGCATGTGAAGAGATGCAATCCGACCAAAGGATGCATTGTGGTATCCATTGGCGTGTGAAGAGATGCAACCCTTCTGAAGGATACATTGTGGCATTCATTGGCCTGTTAACCATTGCAACCTTTGGCAAGGGGTTCAATGTGGCACATGTTGGATTGTGAACAATTACAACCTTTGGTAAATCAAAGGGCGCATCGCACTCTATAAACAGAAGGGGAATTTCCTCCATGATAAAAAAAATAAATTATAGTGAATTGAAGATTCACAGAAGTGAAATGAAGTCACATAACCGAATAACCCAATTCGAAATAGAGCAAGAGTTTTTTCGGATTTCATCAGTTCAACTCCCTTTCAGGGTGTATCCTAATCAGATCGGAGGGTATATATTTCGCATTCGACGAACCACTGATTAGGGGGTTCATTATATCCTGAGGACGGTTTGTCAAACACTCAGTTTGTACTTGCAGTTTTTATTGGAAGGGGAGAAATTTGTCTAAATGACAACGAATTACGTGTGTTAGAGTGTGTAGATACA
Source organism: Chamaelirium japonicum (assembly GCA_947650365.1). Classification (NCBI taxonomy): domain Eukaryota; kingdom Viridiplantae; phylum Streptophyta; class Magnoliopsida; order Liliales; family Melanthiaceae; genus Chamaelirium; species Chamaelirium japonicum. The sequence continues at coordinate 116,317,031 of OX393550.1, forward strand.
TTCTTAACCTTTGTATAGGCCATTCAATCTCTTTTGTCTTTTGGGTATGCTCACCCTTTGGTGACCCCATCCTTTGTATAGTGATATATAGGGCATTTGCCCCAATGAGTAAGATAGTCCTTACTTCCAACCTTTTCTCTTCCTTCTTCTTTAATATTCTCTAACATGGTATTAGAGCGGTTAATCCACTGTTCATCCTCATGTTGTGGAGATCTGTTTGAGCATTTCCTCCTCCCCCCCTCGAGTGAGATCGTAGTCAACTCCACCAAATCTGATCATAGCTCAGCTGCTCAGATCCAGGAGCTCCCTCTAATCTGATTTGATCTCAAAAACAGGTCCCCTTCGACTGTGACCAGATCTCGAGCTTCTTCTCCGACGTTGCAGGCCTTCGATGCAGGCTGCTGTCTCTAGATCCCCGACCAGATCCCCTTGATGATCTACACCCCCCCCTTCGACAGATCCGGCAAACTCGGGCATCAGATCTCACCTTTAGAAGTTTTGGCGGCGACATCTAGGGTTTTCTGTTTTCATGAGGAAGAAGACCTCACAATCGGGTCAGATTGAGCTTCAGGTATCGGATTGAAGCTTCTTATATTGAACGGGTTTCAATCTAAACCGTTGGTCTTATCCAACGGTTCTTGACCCTTCACTTAAATGAGTCAGCAGGTTCAGTCCGGTTCGGTTCATTTCGAGACTAAACCGACAAGGTTCAATTAGCCTAGCTTGAATTGGTTCTCTGAGTTTTACACAGTGGTTCAGATTGAGTCGGTTTACTGTGTTTTAAACTGTTTTTCAGTCGGTTCAGCTCTGTTCTTCACTGTATCAGCTCAGCCGGTTCAGCCATAGCCATATCAGTTCAGCAGTTCAGTAGTTCAGTTGAATTCAGCAGTTCAGCCATAGCAGTTCATCCAGTAGTTCAACAGTTCTGCATTTTCTATTCTGTAGGCTTCACTCTGTAGTGTTTTGTTGGCTCTGGTTAGCAATTTATGTTCAACTACAGCCATAACAGTACATTGAAGTGTTGTGTAGTGAAGTATAGAGAAGTGATGTGTTATGTAGGGTGCAAAGTAGTATAATGCAGAAAAGCTCAGAATAAGTGAAGTGCAGACGTGTTAAATTTTTGTTGCATCTATTGAGCATCTATGGCATCCACAATGGGAGCATGTACAAGCTTTTCTATTGCTCAGTGTCTTATGAGTTCATCTAGCGCCCCTTGGATTATAGACTCGGGAGCATCTCACCACTTGACGTCAGACGTTTGTGTACTCACTGATTGTGGCCATGTTTCTCCCGAGTTCCAAATTCGCACTACTGACGGTTCCCCTTTGTTGGTCTCTTGTTGGGGACTCATCACCACCTCCTATAATCCTAGTGGTCGCCTCTCACTCCTTGATGTGCTTCTTGTGTATCGATCAATCTAGTCTCTGTTAGTAGGCTGACTGATGTAGGTTTCACCGTTACCTTCTTAGCATCCTCATGTGTGGTGGAAGATCCTCGCACTGGCCGTCAAATTGGGACAGGACGGAGACATGGTGTTCTGTACAGTTTGGAGCAACTCCATGTTCCCTTGTCCTCCGCTGCTTCATGTGTTGTTGCTCTTTCCACTGCTGACCTTTGGCATCGCCGCCTTGGGCATCCCTCTGCGATGCGCCTTTAAAGCATATTCCAGTCCGGACACTTGGATAATCTCTCATTCACTCCTTCCTGCACGAGTTGTCAGTTTGCTAAGCACTCGACTCTTCCTTTTCCCTCCAGTGAGTGTGTCTATCTTTCCTTTCGACCTTGTGCACTCTGACATTTGGGGACCATCACCTATTTTGTCCATGTCTGATTTTCATTACTACGTCAGTTTCATTGACGACTATTCTCGGTTCACTTGGGTGACCTTCATACGTCGTAGGTCCGATGTGTTTCAAGTCTATCGTGATTTTATTAGTATGGTCCACACTCAATTTGGAAAACGGATCAAAATTTTTCGCTCAGATGGTGCTCGAGAGTACATTTTTTTCGAGTTTCGTGACATCCTCTTTTCTCAAGGTACGCTACCCCAACAGTCATGTCCTTACATGTTTGCATAGAATGGGGTTGCTGAGAGGAAGTATCGTCACATTCTTTTGCTATAGACATTTATACATATACTCGTTGTCAGCCAGAGCCTTCTCCACCTGTACTGCCAGTTCCACCAGCTTCGCCTGCTACTACTTTTACTACAGACACTTTAGGTTTACCACCTTCGTTGCCATTTCTAGGTGCTATAGTGACGTTGGGTCTTCTGTTCCTTCTGCATGCTATCCTGAGCGTGAGAGGCATCCACCTGATCGCTATGGCTTTTCTCAGGTTGCTTCTTACTCGCCCCATTTTCAGTCCTTCCTAGCAACTATTCACTTTCTTCATGAGCCACAGACTTACTGTGAGGTAGTTCAGCTTCCGCACTGGCAGCAGGCTATGGCTTAGGAGTTGTAGGCCCTTCAATAGATTGGTACTTGGGAGCTTGTTCCTCTTCCTCCAGGGAAGGATCCTGTCAGCTGTCGCTGGGTCTATCGGATCAAGATTCGCTCCGATGGATCGATTGAGAGATACAAGGCCCGTCTAGTTGTTGGGTTAATATTCCTTTGGGGAAATTGTAAAAAGGCATTTAGGAGGCAAAATGAGGCAATTGATTCCGTGCATTGTCGATTACAACTTACTCAGTTCATGGTTAGGTTTCAAATTGATTGGCAACCCGAAGAACATGCTAGTAAAATTAGATAAAATTAAAAATAATTAACTACTAAGCCCAAATAGGTGGGTTAGCATGTAATTAGTCTTATCAAGTCATAGGAACACCAGGCGGGCTGTTTTGCACCTTTTGCGATTGTAAACTCATATGTCCGAGGTTCTGTTGTCCCCACCCCAACTCTCTCGGGGTGGAAAAAACTCGACCCCACTGAGCGTACGCCCTGGTGGATCTGGTATCTCTCCAACAGGTTTGGACTATGTTTCTAGATTCGGGAATTCTTCAAAATTTGGGTTCAATTCAATCCTACAAATTGGGTTTTTTTATATGGTAGTGTTTAGAGTTTAGAGGGGTTTTCATAAAAGGTATGAATGGTATGATAGGGTTTCAGATGGATTAAACGTTCAGTTGGAGTCATTTTCTAGGGTTCTATGGGCGGATGATAATGGATGTTAATGGTTTGCATTGAATTGTTGGCGGGGAAGATGAACGCGATGAGAAGCGAGAAGAATAGTCAATGATGAAGATAGATGAGGGTGATGATGGTGGTGATGATTTGAAGAGAGTTGTAATCAAAACAAAGAAAGAACACAAAAAAGGTAATGATCCACGACCTCTCACCGGGATCGAGCTGATCTCTCACCGGCAAGCCTTATGCTCTCAATCATCTCATAGGAAGGAAACATGTATATGCAGTCAAATAGCAATATAATTCATTGACAATAAAGGAGAAACTTGGGAGTCTTTTTATAGGCCCCAAGCAATATATAAACATATAGGATTTGTAGTCCAACTAAGTAAAGGAGTAAATGACTCGTTCAACCTCTATAAGTTGAGTTTTGACAAAGTAAAGGAGTAGGACACCTACAAACACTCATACAACCCTTATAAGTTGGGTTTTAACATGTACAAAATTTAGGCTAAATAAAAGGACAAAAATAACAAATAAAATCCCAAATAAATAAAAAAATCACTAATAAAAAAAGACATTTAGGTTAATCCACTGCTCTGAATCTGCCGGATGCCTCAGAAAGCAAATCTGGAGACTCTTTCGATGTGAAGTTTTCATCCGGTTAATCCGACGGCAGATAATCATCTTTGGAAAGATCCAATCGTGGAACACACGATCTGGGCGATCCAACAGTAAAAACTTCTCATCCATGCTTTGGGTGTACTCAATCCCCATTCCCCACCAATAAGTGTCTATATCATTGGTTGATCACCAAAGTTGGAACAAGAAATAGTGTTCGTATCCTTTCTTGTTCAATTATTTGATAATTGTACACATGTCTGTTTTCTCAAAAATGGTTTGTGAAAACCACACGTATAAGTATTCATATTAGAAGATGGAAGTATCGCAAGGCATTTTAATGCTGAAGTCAAGAGCACCACTATATTAAGAATATTATGTAGCTATTTGTTGTGTCAGAGGAGAGGTAAGAGACATTGATCATTGGACAAAGAACACTGCTGTAAACCCTATATCATAAAGCCCTCATGAATAACAATTTGGAGTAGTACTCATCTACCTGTGGATCTGATCTTAGTTTGAAGTATGTATCTCATGCGTTCTGCAAGAATTTGGGATCTGTCGTTAAGTGAGTTCATGTGTTGATACTTTATTAGCTTAGTCATTTATGGAGATCCAGATGATTTGGTATTCTTCGATTATGTTCGATTTCTACATCTTCTTGTTTATATGGACCTGATTTGGCATTGGGATTTCTTTACACTCGTACTAAAATGACAATTACTTTACTTCTGTCTGATTGTATGTCTTGCGACAGTAAATGAACGAATCACATGTGTTTGATCCCTGGTTTGTTCAGGAACATGAACAAGTTCAGTTAGATCGAAGCACTAGTGAATATGGGGCAGGCAATGTAAGCGGTGGAACTGCTAGTAGCGGAGTCAGTAGGTTGGAGCTAATAAGAGACGACCGACTTCCTGGTGCTGTGTTGCAGGCACGAGCAAGGCTTTTTGAGAGGCTGAGAGGTGGTTCTCTTGCAGGAAGCAGGTTACTCTCCTACCTCTGCATGTACTTTTGGTAGAGAGCCAAGTAAATATGGGAATGTTGTTTTATTTCAGCTCTCTGAGTTATAGTTTGTGCCATAGAGATGAATGCAATTCCTTATATCAGATCTTGTCTTCTACACTCTTTGTTCACACTCTTTCCAATCGAAGGGTTAACTTGGAGGATTGCTCCCTTGTTGCATGAGTTAAACATTATAACTGTTGAATGTCACCGGAAATATTCCCACATCGCTTAAGGAGTGGTTTATCCTTGCCTTCATATACCCGTTGTGCTCCCCTCCTCCCAAGGTCGGCCTTTGGAGCATTCTGGGTGGTGTCACATGGTATCAGAGCTGGGTCTCGCCTCCTCCTCCAATAGTGCCTTATCCTGTATCCTTGTCTTTAGATACCCATTGTGCTCCCCTCCTCATAAGGTTGGCCTTTTGAAGCACTCTGAGTGATTTGACATGGTATCAGAGATGGGCTCGCTCCACCCCCTCAGATAGTGCCTTGCCATGTGTGTCCCCGTAAAAAAAAAAAAGGGGGGGGGGGGGGGGGGGGGGGGTGTTGAATGTCACGGGAATATTCCCACATCGGCCAAGGAGCAATGCATCATTTCCTCCATGTACCCGTTGTGCTCCCCTCCTAAGGTCGGCCTTTTGGAGCACTTTGGGTGGCATCACATGGTATCAGAGTTAGGTCCACTTCACCTCCTCTGGTAGTGTCTTGCCATGCGTGTCCTGCACGCGTGCTTGCCTGTGGGGGTCTGGTGGGAAAATTATTCCTATTCGTCCTTATAGTCAACCCTATCTTGATGGGATAAGACTTGGATGATGATAATGATTCTTCTAGAATTGGCTCCTCACGACTATCAAGTCAGTGTGTTTCTTTGAGCCGTTGGAGTCGGCCCCGAATGCGCTTGTGCTTCAATGGTGCAGAGTGATCCGTACCCAGGTAATGACACTAAAAAAAGTAAATATATTGATTCGCACCGTTGAAGCATGAACGCCGCGCATCCGAGGCTCGACTCCAAAGACTTGAAGGGCGCCGATTCTGATTCTTCTCCACATGGCCTAATTTTATGTTCTTATTCCACGATCTCTTTCTTGACACATTTCTTGGTCATTTTTCAGGCAAGTCGCCACATCTTCAGGCATTGCCTGGGATGCATTTTTGGTCAGTGATGGCTTCAATGGTAGCAACTCTGGAGACTGGCAAGCTGAAACTCGTAGAGCGCGGTCTCCACCCGTCATACCATATGTTGAGTTTGAAGTCCAGGCAGTCGAAGAACCGTCTTTCGATGATGTTAGCCCGAAGAAGATAACTGGACTAGACTGGGAGGCCCTCTGCATTCAGCAAAGGGAAATTTTCATAGATTCAAAAGAACGCGAAGGAATAACTAGAGAGTCGCTCGAGTGTTGTATATGTCTAGAGAGATTTCAGGACGGGGATGGATTGGTTCGACTGGAGTGTACACATAGGTTCCATCCTAAGTGCCTGGAGACGTGGCTGCAGACTACCGGTAATTGCCCATATTGCCGGGCAAGTATTTTACGATGATGACCGAGAGGAGGTTCAGTGTGCATTGTCCAATGCTTGGTATATGCTCTGCATCTATGCAGGGATTTTACGAGCTCACCGGACAATCTAACAGCGGATCATGTTTTTCTTACCAGGCTTGATCTTGTGGTGGCAAGTTGGAATTTCAGAGTTCTGATGACGACAACCTTGGGTGGTACTTAGAGATTTTAAACTCCTGTCAATAGAACGATAATAAGGCTTGTGTTTGCAGTTTCATCTCACAGGTTTTGCCTGGTACTTTGGTTTCTGCTGATGTTTTGAAGATCAGTAATGCATAGCTTCTTGATTCTGGATAGGGCTTTGTTCAACCTCATCCATGTACAGGAAACAATAATCATGTTAGGTGATATCTTGTGTCTAAGTTTGTGTTGTATTTTTCACCATCTGATTGCTGTTGTAAAAGATGTTCATCCTCGCCATCTTCGGTCTTTTCCCGTCATGACTGGATTGGCCATCGGAATTTTATGGACTGCTTTCCTGACATCAGCAATGTAAGGTTGGTGTTGAAAATTCAATAAGGTCAACTTGGCGAACGAGAGGCATTTCTTTTTTTTTTTTTTTCTGGGTTCTTCAAAGGGGGAGGTCACAATCGGACCTCCAGGAGACGCCACATGTTAGTGCTAGCAGAGGAAGACAACCACTTGGCTGGAAAGCAAACCGCCACCCGGGTGGGGGAGCACATCACCGGCGCAGTACAAACAAAACGAGACGCACCGTGTCTGAAACCTATAATACTAGTTGACCGATAAGAGAGGCCTATGTTGCTAGTTAGGAATAATCGAAAGATCAAGATGATCATACAACTAGAAAAGGCAAACTTTTAACTAGGTTCGGTAATTTGCTATGACCTCCTTTCACGACCGATTCTATTATGCTACAAGGCAAAAGTAGAGGATGGTACAAAGAATACAGGGCTTGATGGCTAACTATCTATATACGCCGAGAGCATTTTAGCTACCCGATTGATTTGCTGAACTTGCTTACGGCCCAATTGTGGTCTACCGTTATGCGATTTCTTATGGACAGCGTGGCAGACGACGATTGGGCCATAAGCAAATGCTGAAAATCAATCGGGTAGCTAAAATGCTCTCATATACACCCCATGTAGTTATGGTTTACATAGAACCATAAAAAAAATAACAAAAATACCCTTGTGGGACTCTGTTTCCGAGGGGGGGCCTACTGCTATCCATACCCCTGCGGCTTTCGGCACATTGAGGAACTGCATCCCAATCTTCTAACCAAACTGTCCGACTCCATCCAACATAACATGAGCAACCTTCCATAGTTCTCTTAGATTAGGAAAGAATCTAGACAAGTATGATATTAAGATTGGATACAAACAGGGATAAAAAATTGATATTGGAGTATATTTCAGAATCCTCAGAAATCGAGGTATTCCGCATGATTGTACTACGAAAATATCCTGAGCTTTGGTCACCTGCTATAGATAAAACCATAGACTCTGTTAGGGTTAAAAAAAAGGATGCATTTCACGAAACATCATAAAATATAGGGTTATTTTTTTTGACTGTGCCCCCCAAATTTTGCCTTGAATTAGATTTTACCCCCCATTTTTCATTAATTAGATTTTACTCCCCAAAAGCTCACCATCTAAGAGAAAGGGTGAGTTGACGGAAAAGAAATAAAGTTTTGGGGGGTGAGATGACGGAACAATTAGTTTAGGGGGGTAAAGTCTAATTAATGAAATATGGGGGGGGTAAAGTCTAATTCAAGGTAAAATTTGGGGGGGCAAAGTCAAAATAACCCTAAAATAAATTTGATTTTAGTAACCTTCGGTGTATGAAATTGCATTCTATCCAGTATGGACACCGTGGAGCGAACTTTCCCTTTCTTGTTTGCGCATTTGAATCTTGGCCATTGATGTATGCTTCATTGGATTATGGAATTAATACATAGTAGTTGTTGTCTTCTCCCCTTTCGATCTTCGGACCTCTTTGAGTCCTTGCTCTAGTGCCCTATCCTCTAACGCTAGATCGGCCAGCCCATTAAAAAAAAAAGCTAAAATGGAACAATATTCTTGATGTTAGGAAATGATCAAATCTCTAAGGGATTGTTTGGTTGGTTCACGGAATTGGAATTGACTTTCACCCTCTGGGGTGTTTGGTTTACAGAATTGAAGGCAAAGATCGTTGTATGAGGAGGCATGAATTCCGTCCTTGGGGGTTTTCCTGAAAGATGACATGACAACTTTTATAGATCTCTAATTTTTCGGATTTTGCCTCTTATTTTCTGTGCAAACCAAACTGCTTTAGACAGTGGAAATGAATACCCTTCATTTATCTCCTAATTCTCTGTGCAAACCAAACAAAGACAATCAATTCCATTTTAGTGGCATTCAATCTGCGGAGTGCCGATGCAGAACACATGCACTTCAAGAAGCGTGCCAAGGCTGAAGCACACTGGATCCTAAGACCCTGCACTAGCACGAATCTCAAAGCCCATGTGAAATGGCCCACGGGCCACGGGCTAAGCCGCGTCAAAGGGATCATCCAATTTTTCGGGATCTAACTTTGTAGACCGTTACCGACATTTCCTCTCGTTTGGGCACTAGAACCCTACACTCAACGCTCCTTCACTGCTCAAACGAGGAGAGAGAGAGAGAGAGAGAGAGAGAGAGAGAGAGAGAGAGAGATATGTCGGCAAGCAAACATCAGCAGATGGGGAGGCCGGCGGGGAGCGAGGGGAAAGAGGGGCGGCGGGGCATGGAGGAGCTGCCGTTGGAAAGCAGCCCTTACGTTAAATACAACAACCTGGAGGACTACAAGCAGCAGGGCTACGGGACCCTGGGGCACCTCCCTCCTGTGGAGATGCGTGGAGGCGGGACCGAAGGCCCCACCCTCTCCGGCACCGGCCTCTCCGAGGCCCAGGTCCAGGCCGCCGATTCAGCCAATCGTAAAGGTGCCGTTTAAGAGAGAGAGAGAGAGAGAGAGAGAGAGAGAGAGATGATTCTTTTGGGTACCTATTTTTGTAATAAAAGCAGCTCATTTCTTCATGGTTGAACTACAACCAGCATCCGGGAGGATGTAATCAAATTGTTTATTTATATATTTTAAAAGATCTTATTTTTAATTCAAATTCTGTATTGTGTTTGGGAGCAGGGAAAGGGGTGGATTTCTCAAAGATTATAAGGGGGTGTTTGGCATGAGGAGGTGTAGTTCTGCTTAAATCTCATCCAGAAGAGGGTAATACTGTCAATTACTATTTCCAATGCAATATGATGGTCCATCGTTTCGGTTAGCATGGTAATAGACAGAGTGATAAATTATCATTCCGAAAGTCTTTCATTTCACCGGAACAAGTAGTATTCGTTCATTTTGAAATATGTAACTACGGATAGAAACGGATGGGTCCGTAACGATGCCAATTTGGTATGAGGAATTGTTTTTCCGCTTAAAACTCATCTAGAAAAGGATAATCCTATCAATTACTATTTCCAATGCAATCCGATGCTTCAGTGTTCTAGTTAGCATAAAAACGGACAAAGTGATAAATTATTGTTATGAAGTCCTTCATTCAACCAGAACAAATAGTATATATCCGTTGATTTTGAAATATGAAACTACACATAGAAACGAATAGGTCTGGAACGATGCCAGTTTAGCATGAGGAACTATTGTTCTGCTTAAACCTCATCCAGAAGAGGCCGGTGTGGGTGCAAAATTTGGCCAACGTCTGGAAACAGGACCCATTAGCCCTGCCTGGACTCTGTTAAAGCGACTGCAGAAATCACCCAGTTTCTGGATTTTCCCCTAATCTCTATAAATAGCATACCCGACGAGTGTAAAGGATCGAGAATTTGACTTCCAATTGAGACTTTCAAAAAGCAGACCTCTAACATCCCTCTTTTCTAAGTCAAGTGACACTCGGCCTGTCGAGGTCACTACTTTTCAAGTGTTAGTAAATTCAGGTTGCACCTTATAGCACGGAGACGTAGGCTTCGGCTAAATTCCGAGATCACATCCATTTCGTGTCAACTCTCAATCGATCACTCTCTTCTCAACTCTCTCAGCAGCTTCTCAACTCAAGTCCACAAACCCATAACCACTTCAAAGTCCAAGCCAAAAACATCAACGCACGAACCAACGCTACAATAAACATTAGACACGACTTGATTTGATTGCTGGGCGGAGTCCTCGGGTCGGCACGAGGATCATCTCTCACAGCCGAGTAATCCCATCAATTACTATTTCCAATGAAATATGATGTTTCATCGTTTTGGTTAGCGTAGAAACGTTCGGAGTGATAAATATCGTTCCAAAGTCCTTCATTCCACCAAAACAAATAGTATCTGTTGATTTTGAAATATGGAACAGAAACGGAATGGGAACAATGCCAAACACCTCCTTATTTTATGCACTAGGTACATATTTTGGAATCGGTTCCTGGTCCAATATTTTCTAGTAATTTTGCTTATGTACTACGGGTAGTTAGGACATTGAAACATGACATATTTTGTCGATCTAGGGTTTTGAGTTGATAGAGGAGGAGAGTATTTGTGGGTGCCCTCATCTCTTAAAACATCCACTGAGTGTGGAAGTAGGCAAGTTGCAGAACCAACTAAATTTTTGGTGTCATCGATCTTCGATCTTTTTCTGTGATTGTTCTTGGTTGTTTGCTTCTCAAAAGAGTTTTATATGAAGATTCATGGCTCAACACTCAGCGTTTGTGATCGGACATAACAATTGACATAATTAAGATAGTACTGAATAGGAATCACCGAAGAGAAAGAAGATCGAAAAAGAAGAAGAAAGGTTCATAAAACCAACCACAAATATATTATTAAAAAAACCGTACATCTTCTTATACATCGACAATGCTAATCGTCGAAAACCAAATCCCTTCAGGCACACCATGCACTTGCAAGAAAATATGGACACTTAGCTTAACCAATCCATTGAGTGCACCTGTTAAGGGCACCCCCTCTATTTATTATTACGTACTGCTGAGTAACAACACTTGGCAACAAGAAATTCCATGGCATTATGCGACTAATTAGCTGGCGCTGCGGAGTGAGGAAGAAGAAGAAGCTCGATCGCATGGGCACTTGGGCTTGTTCTTGTTGGTGCGCATATCGCGGTAGCAGGGGCATTGGTCCTTGTTGCCGTAGGTGTTAAGATTTTATTTATTTATTTGTGTTTTAAAAACAAAATATCATCATGTTGGTTTATAACGGCTACAAACAGCTAGAAACGGCTAGAAACGTTCACACTAAATGTGATCTAATGGCTGGGCTTTAAAAGCCCATTAAATCCAAATGAATGGGTAGCCATCAACACATCTTGGGCTGGGCCTATATAAGAGACCCAAGACCATAGAGTTTTTAGAAGAATAAGTTGTGCTTTTGCTACCAAAAACTCTGTCCTTTTCATTCTCTATTTGTGTTTCGATCTTTGCTACCTGCTGGGTTCTTAAAAGCTACATTGGGGTACCTATTTTTGTAAAGGTGCCGTTTAAGAGAGAGAGAGAGAGAGAGAGAGAGAGAGAGAGAGAGAGAGAGAGATGATTCTTTTGGGTACCTATTTTTGTAATAAAAGCATCTCATTTCTTCATGGTTGAACTACAACCAGCATCCGGGAGGATGTAATCAAATTGTTTATTTATATATTTTAAAAGATCTTATTTTTAATTCAAATTCTATATTGTGTTTGGGAGCAGGGAAAGGGGTGGATTTCCCAAGGATTGTAAGGGGGTGTTTGGCATGAAGAAGTGTAGTTCCGCTTAAATCTCATCCAAAAGAGGGTAATACCACCAATTACTATTTTCAATGCAATCTGATGGTTCAGCGTTTTAGTTAGCATGGCAATAGACAGAGTGATAAATTATCATTCCGAAGTCTTTCATTTCACTGGAACAAGTAGTATTTGTTGATTTTGAAATATCGAACTACAGATAGAAACAGATGGGTCCGTAACGATGCCAGTTTGGCATGAGGAACCGCTTAAAACTCATCTAGAAAAAGATAATCATGCCAATTACTATTTCTAATGTAATCCGATGCTTCGGCATTCTAGTTAGCATAAAAACGGACAGAGTGATAAATTATTATTCCGAAGTCTTTCATTCCACCAGAACAAATAGTATATATCCGTTGATTTTGAAATATGAAACTGCAGATAGAAACGAATGGGTCCGGAACGATATCAGTTTGACATGAGGAACTGTTGTTTCGCTTAAACCTCATCCAGAAGAGGCTGGTGTGGGTGCAAAATTTGGTCAACGCCTGGAAACATGACCCACTAGCCCTGCATAGGGGTCCACGAAGACGACGACGGGACCGACTAGTCCTGCCTGGGGGTCCAAGAAGACGACGACGAGACCGACTAGCCATGTTTGGGGGTCCACGAAGACGACGACGACGGAGCCCACCAACCTTGCTTGGAGCCTATCAAAGCGACTGCAGAAACCACCCCGTATCCCGAATTTTTTCCTAACCTCTATAAATAGCAGACCCGACGAGTATAAATGATCGAGAATCTAATTTCCAATTCAGACTTTCAAAAATCAGAGCTCTGACATCCCTCTTTTCTAAGTCAAGTGACACTCGGCCTATCGAGGTCACTACTTTTCAGTATTAGTGAATTCAGGTCGCACCTTATAGCACGGAGACGTAGGCTTCGGCTGAACTCCGAGATCATATCTCGTGTCAACTCTCAATCGATCACTCTCTTCTCAACTCTCTCAATAGCTTCTCAACTCAAGTCCACAATCCCATAACCACTTCAAAGTCCAAGCCAAAGACATCAACGCACGAACCAACGCTTCAATCAACATTAGACACGACTCGATTTGACTGCTGGGCGGAGTCATCGGGTCGGCACGAGGATCATCTCCCACAACCGGGCAATCCCATCAATTACTATTTCCAATGAAATATGATGTTTCATCGTTCCGGTTAGCGTAGAAACGTACGGAGTGATAAATACCGTTCCGAAGTCCTTCATTCCACCAGAACAAATAGTATCCGTTGATTTTGAAATATGGAACAGAAACGGATGGGTCCGGGAACAATGCCAAACACCCCCTTATTTTATGCACTAGGTACATATTTTGGAATCGGCTCCTGGTCCAATATTTTCTAGTAATTTTGCTTATGTACTACGGGTAGTTTAGACATTGGAACATATGACGTATTTTGTCGATCTAGGGTTTTGAGTTGATAGAGGAGTGTATTTGTGGGTGCCCTCATCTCTGAAACATCCACTGAGGGTGGAAGCAGGCAAGTTGCTGAACCAAATAAGGGGGTGTTTGGTATGTGGAACAGCTGTTCCCCTTAATCCTCTTCTAGAAGAGGTTATTACCGTCAATTACTATTTCTAATACAATTTGATGGTCCATCGTTCCGGTTGTCATAGAAACAACGAGAGTGATATTTTTTAGTTCCCAAGTCCTTCATTCTACCGGAGCAATTACTAACCATTATTTTCAAATCATGGATTTCGGAATGGAAATAGATTGTTCCGGAATGATGCCAAACACCCCATAAATTTATGGTGTCCTTGATCCTTGATCTTCGATCTTTTTCTGTGATTGTTCTTGGTTGTTTGCTTCTCAAAAGAGTTTTACATAAAGATTCAGGGCTCGACCCTCAGCGTTTGTGATCGGACATAACAATTGACATAATTAAGATAGTACTGAATAGGAATCACTGAAGAGAAGAAGATTGAAAAAGAAGAAGAAGAAATGTTCACAAACCCGACCACAAATATATTATTAGAAAAACCGTACATCTTCTTATACATCGACAATGTTAATCGTCGAAAACCAAATCCCTTCAGACACACCATGCACTTGCAAGAAAATATGGACACTTAACTTAACCAATCCATTGAGTGCACCTGTTAAGGGCACCCCTTTTATTTATTATTACTGCTGATTAACAGCACTTGGCAACAACAAATTCCATGGCATTATGCGACTAATTAGCCGGCGCTGCGGAGTGGGGAAGAAGAGGAGGAAGCTCGATCTCATGGGCACTTGGGCTTGTTCTTGTTGGTGCGCATATCACGGTAGCAGGGGCATTCGTCTTTGTTGCCGTAGGTGCCCGAGGGGACGCAGTTGCACTTCTCGCAACAGATTCCGCAATACTTGAGGCAACGGGTGTACACGCCCGCCTTGGCGCACCTCGCCTGGCACAAGTTGCCGCAGGTGTCTGTGCGCATGGCATGCACACGGAGTCACAAAAACACCGAGGAAGATTATGATCCAACTCCCAATGAAATCAACCAATGATTATCATGGAAAGAAGAAGAAAAAAAATTCTCAAAGGGCTCTAGTCTGTTTTTTCTCATGGTCCAAGGGTTTGCGAGCTGATTAGGATAAAGAGGTACGTGATAGATCTAGCCGTAAATCAAGATATGGAGAGAGAGAGAATTCAAACGGAACCCTCTCTCCTGCGTGTGAATACGGCTCTCTCATAAATCCTATTAATAACTATTATGAAGATATTAAAAACCTACTATAAAGATAAAAATTATCTATTCAATGAAATTTAATGGACATTGATGTTAATTAATATTTTTTTTTGACGGATTAATTAGTACTCTTTCTCTCTCTATCAAGTGGGTCACACTTTAAAGGCAGCCGTTCGAGTATCGACAGGCACGTCACCGTCGAAGGTGGCCGTCCGAGTACTGACGGGCACAGACATTTTAACTAGTATTTTTAATATTTTGGCTGAAACTGACCAAACCGGCTCACTCTTTTGCCTAATCCGAACCTAAACCTGAATTCCCAAACCTTTCCTCACCTGAGCCGTATGGCGCCGGGGCCGTGACTGGAACCGCTTCAAGGTAGGAGGCGGCCAGGAGGATGACGAGGAGAGCCAGAGAGGCGGAGTGGAGGAGCTTCATCTCTCTCTCTCTCTCTCTCTCTCTCTCTCTCTCTCTCTCTCTCTCTCTCTCTCTCTCTAGAGCTATGAAAGGCTTCGGTACTCGGAAGGTGTGGGTTGAGGGGGTTTTAACGGTCGAGGTATGATGGAACGCAGAAGGTTCCAGCAATTCACCACGAAGTCCAGACAATGTTGCGCCGGCTGGAGGCAGCCGAGGAGCAGTGCGCGCCGAGCACAAAGCTCTCCATCAGGAGTGTTGTCCTCTCTTGCCATCTTTATCACTGCATTGGTGGCATCTGAAGAGGATTGGATGTCTTGAATGCCATAAAACAAGTCTTTAGAGACAAAATATTACAGGGACTTGGTTTCTCCTTCAATGGAGCCATTGATGAATCCAATTGCTTTGGATTGTTATCACAAATCTCAAGTTATACAGCTGGAGAAAACTTCCTTCACCTTCGCACGGGATATCGGGTCAACTAATACTATACCCCTTGCCCATCGAACATGCGTCTCAGTCCTCGCCTGACGAATCTTGTGTCAGAATCGATTGAAGCTAGGGAATCAGGCATGCACAACAGCTTCGAGCAAAATCTAGAGCTCTCGAATCAGGCACGCACAACCGATCACCCTGCCCAAGCCCCTACTTCACAGCTGACTTGACCCTTCCATGTTGCCTGACAAATCGGATTACCTCTCAATGTGCTGGAGGAGCACCATATCCCTAAGGTGGAGGATTCGAAGTCCTTTCTAGCTCATATCCATGAGTTGAAAAGATCGAGAGCTTCGAAGTCTTGAGGCGTAGGGATCTCTTGTTTTTCTTGTTTAGAGTTTCTGGGCTATTCTAATTAGCCTGTGTTGGTTGGGGTTTTTTGTGTGTTTGGTGCTGCTTAGGCATAGTTTGTACATTTTCTTCATTTAATAAACTGGCAAAGGTCAAGACTGAACCCCCCCCCCCCATCCATTGAGAGGGATTTCATTGAAAATTTTCTACCTATTTGAAAATTTTCGATCATCGTTGGGCAGACTGTCGCTGCGAGCTCGTGACTAGTATATATATCTGGTCGGATGTATCAGCACGAGGTTGAGCGAGAGACGTTGAAGACTTCAAAATTTTGGAACACTTCTAGACCCCTCAATATCTCCCCTTTTGATTCTCTCTCTTAAACAGTCAGACACATTCAGTATCAATAAGAGTTTTATGAAGTTATTCATCATTGCGAAACGTAGATTCCATAAAAGGTAGTGTTATTGAAAGCAGGTTTGCACTCATCTATCTCATTAGTAAACTCAATTTGAGTGGAAACAAACCACGGTTTAGAAAAAACCGTATTCTAGACCTGCCTCAAAGCCCCATGTCATTTTTGACTCCATAGTTTTCAATATTATCTAGTACTAGTAAGAAACCCGGGCAATGCCCGAATGTGCTTGATGCATGCCATTTGGCAAAAACGACATCTCCAATGTTGGAAGAAGTGTGAAATTTGAAGTGAGTGTGATTCACTTGTTAGAGAGAGAGAGAGATTAACATCAAATGACCATTAAATGCTATTGAATGGAAATTTATCATCTTTATGGTAGGTTTTTAAATGGATTTAAAAGAGAGCCACATTCACACACGGAAGAAGAATTCTAGCTCTTTAAAAGACGTCCATGTGTCACAACACGGGAGAGAGGTTTTCATTTAAGTATATATATATAGACTAGTAAGAAACCCGGGCAATGCCCGAATGTGCTTGATGCATGCCATTTGGAAAAGACGACATCGCAACTGTTCGGAGAAGTGGAAAATATGAAGTGAGTGTGATTCACTTGTTTGTTAGAGAGAGAGAGAGAAAGAGAGAGAGAGAGAGAGAGAGAGAGAGAGAGAGAATGAAAGAGAGTGAGTAACATCGAATGATCATTAAATGCCATTGAATGAAAATTTATTATGGTAGGTTCTTAAATGGATTTAAAAGAAAGCCGTGTTCACATACGAAAGAAAAATTATAGCTCTTTAAAAAACATCCACGTGTCACAACACGAGAAAGAGGCTTCAATTTTAGTATAGATATATAGATACTAGTAAGAAACTCGGGCAATGCCTGTGTCCGCACGAGAACTTCTCATGGAGGTCACCCATCGTAGTACTACTCTCATCCGAGCACGCTTAACTACGGAGTTCTTACAAAATCCGTAGCGGTGCACTGTTTAAAATGCGTCTTCTTTATTTGGGAAGGGAAATTATATAAGTCGCAGGGTCGACCCTGAGGTTTTGGGGGCCCTAAGCAAACTCCAAAAGTTGGGCCCCCTATACATATTAATACAACAAAAAAAATTAAGTACTAATAATTCTTTTTTTTGCAAGTATCCACACAAAATTTGCTTTTATATATAATTACTAAAATTTGCTTACATCGATTAAGATCACAAAAAATCATCAAAATAACCTAAAAGATAAAATAAGACTTAACAAGTTTTTGTTAATTATACTTTAACAAAATCCAGTTTACAACAAGAAAACACATCAAACAAACTCTAAAAATAAAATACAAAAAGAAATATCAACTATATCACTCAAACATTACTCTTGCTTCTCGCATTTTTAGCTGCGAAGTTACTAATTAAGCTTGTATAATCAAGCTTTTCTACCAAAGCTTTTTCAATAGATAACAAATTCATTCAATCTTTTCTTGTGACATAGTTGCTGGAAAGGGCGTTGGCAGACAGGGAGAGGGTCTGGAGGGCGGGGAGGGACACGAGGGAGGGGGGCAGTCGGGGATGGAACTGCGAAAGTCACGGCCGACCCCGACGATCGACCTTTCCTTTCAATCTCTTCCGCAGTCCGCCGCACAGGTTTTTTGTTTTTGGGGATGAAGCACAGTAGGTCAAAAGTTTTATTTTATTGGAGAATGCCCTCTTTGACTCTTGGTGTTTGTCGTTTGGACTTAGCTGTTGGGCCCCCCTCCTTTAGTGTTTGGGCTTGGCTGTGGGGCCCCCATTAGTGTAAACTAATTAGGGGCCCTAGGCAAATGCCTTGCCCGCCTACCCTCAGGGCCGACCCTATTATTAAGTCGCTCAAGATCTCATTCTCTCCAGACGATGTGGGTCTAACTCGTGGCCTTATACACATCACCTCACCTCATACATCTTGGCATTCCAGCCTCAAGAGTCTTGGCTCTTGGCTATTGAATCTTGTGTTGTAGCTCGTGTGTCCTTAGCGTGGATTTTCTGTATTAACATTAATAAAGATGACTTTGGTTATTATTTTAATTAGAATACTACTATGGTATATGATAATACTCATATAATAAAAGGACCCTAGGGAACACAGTAGGCCACTGAGGCGCATGGAGGATCCATGCTTGAGAGACCCAGTGGACCAGTTCTGTGTAGACCTAGAACTAGTTCATAGCTTAGGTGATGCCGGTCGCTTCACCGAGAACAAGCTGTTGGCAGGTAGAGGATGTGGTGACGTCTCCACCACGGAAACGTGGGATTTCCATTCACCTGACCAAGCACGATGGTTGTGTTGAACAGGAACCAAGATGGTGCACAGTTCAGTGATTCAGACACTGGTGCAGAAACCGTCTTACTACTATAGATAATCTATCCTTAACCCTGAGGGACCATGTACACTGGGCCAACCAGTTGTATGGTGCTTTGATGTGCCAATGTGTGCGGACCTTCCATAGTCCAATACCACGGTACGCTGGGTTACCCGGCTGGCGCTTGAGTGACATGTAATCCCTACAGGTTATCCGACGTCTAGTATTGGATGGGTGCGTTTTGATGAGTCAATCTGTCCACACAGTAAACCCAGGCCTGGTGGTTGTCAGTATGACTGACGATGTTCCGGATGCTAGGCATAGCACTGGAAGGTGTGTGGTGTTATAGATGACAAGTCATCAAACCCTAGTCAGATGATCGATCGGGATCTGACGGTGCTCCCCATCGCTCGAGTCGTATCATGGCACCAGTAATAGGAGGGACTAAAGATTATCGGAATATAGTAGATAATAGGGTTACGAGGGAGTAACATAAGTTTAGGATCACTAGAGTTCAACTCGCGTCGCACTCTGGGTGGCTACGCGGGTTAATCGGATAAGGGCTGATTAACGGAACTTTCGGTGTGTTACCGGAACAGTTAATCAGGGATCCGGTTGGAGCTAGAGATCCTGAACCCTGAAGGTTCCACCCTGTCGTTGCGTATAGGAATTATTCCCCGACCTAGTTGGATACGTTGGATGCGAAGTAGCGCGATGGAGCGCAAGCCCGGAGGCTAAGAACCTAATTCACGTGTGTTACGGGCCGTAGGGGTATTTTGATAAATACTGAAATATGGCTCAGAACATATTGAATATGGATTTTAAAATGAGCGGAATAATTCCAGGAGCCATGGGAGACCAGCCCTATAAAGGAAATAGGGAGGGGGAGGGCCGGCCCTAGTGCCTCCCTCTCCTTTTTGGCTGAACCTCTCATCCCCCCACCTCCTTTGTGGTTTCGGCCAAGGAAAAGAGAGGAAGAAGAAGGGAGAAGAAAGAGGAAGGAAGGAGAAGGAAGAAAGGAGAAAGGAGAAAGAGGAGGAGAAAATCTCGTGGCTCGCCATCGTCTTCGTAATAGATTCCTCCGTCGGCTCGTAATCCCTGCACTCAGAGACGGGATTTCGAGGATTCTTCAATTCGCAAAGGACAAGGTGCTATCCGACAGTTTCCCTTGTGATTCAAGTGCGATTCTTCATCGTTCCGTCGTCTCCGGATCATAGATCCATAAGGTATGATAAATCAAAACACCTAACTAGATGCATTCATGTCTTCCGTAGATCGTAGTATGCCTCTAGGGTGTTCGCACATATGCTAAGATCATAGATTTGCATGTAGATTGTTGTATAGAATCAATTGTAATGAAGAATACACCGTATGATCTTTGGATCTTTCTTTTGCTTCTGCTGTGACTCTGATAAGCGGATCCAATTCCAACAATTGATATCAGAGCACGCTTTGGTGTATGTTTCATGCAAGAATTTGTGAAAACATCATGTGAATATATGATGGCATATGTTTTCGTCGGGGTTCGACGTAGATCATGCATATGGATTGTGCTATGTATCGTCTTTTTGCAGGTGCCGCGTTGAATAGTAATCTGTGATTGCATGCATCCGGGGGTCGGACCCCGGATTTAAATTTTGCATTGATTATTATTGTCTATGGATTTTAAGGCTCTAGATGGGCAAGGGTGGGGGTTGACCATCCTCGGTTCCCTGGCCAGTTTTCTAGGATTGTTTCTTTTTTCTTTCTAGCGAAATTGTACACGAACGAGCACTTGCTCGGAGCGTGTTAGTTTTTCGGTTACAGGAAGAAGGAGATGATGCTTCATCCACGGTTCGGGCAAGCGGTACCATGGCGTGCAAAGACCCGGCGAAAGCGTGTACGTTGGCGATGATGGGGATCGTTGTCAGAGATCGTGCAGAACGGAAGAGCAGGATATCTTGGCTGTGCAATTCAGGCTCAGGGGTCGGACCCTGGACTTGATTCAGTTTGGATGTGTTCTTCTGTTGATTCTCTTTACTTATTGTTTAGAGAACCCCGATGATAATTTTATTATATTGCTTGTGAGTTTGTCTCTAGATCAGGCTTAAGGTTAGTACTAAGATTATGGATTCATTGGTGTCTCTATATGATTCTAACACATGCAAATCTGGTGGCTAGCTAAAAGAAAAGGTGGTAACCGCCCTCGTGGTAGTTCAGGTAGCCGAGTACTGTGCACCGAGATAGACACAGTGTTAGATTTGTTTAGAGATAATTAACTAATGTCTCCATAAGAAGTATGATAACCCTAGTGGGATGCCCTTTCCCCACGTGATCCTAGCGACCAAGTTAGGTTAGGATTTCACTGTGTGATACCCATTTCTAGATGACGTTTGATGGTAGTATGAACTCATCACGATTTGGTTATGCCACCATTAAGTTGAGGTCCGGCGGAGGTTGTCGGATGTCCCTACTTGGCCAGCATCGAAACCTGTAATGAGATAAGATCTACTATGATATTAGGCATCAAATTATGAACGAGGCGTCATCGTAGTAGGAGTCCCTTTCCACGTTGACCTTAGGCTAGGCTCCAGATCTTAGGATTATGGGCAAACTAGTGAAGTATCGGGATCCTTGGAATCTATGTAATGTGATCCTTGTACGAAAGGTGAAAGCTGAGTATTCAAGGTAGGGACTATGATATTTTCTAAGGAAACTAAGCTTTGCAGGAAGGTTTGTAATCCTAGTGGGAGCACGGTAGACCAGGGTCTAACTCTAGGAGATCGTGACCTATCTAGATATGTATAAAACCTCATAAAGAAGAGATATATAAGAGGTTCCCTCCAAAGGGGAGCCCATGGCCTCCACAATCAACCGGCTAAGGGTCTGGGTCAGTGGCGGACCCAGGATTTTTTCTCAGGGGGGGCATAATTATTAAAAGGTAACTATAATCATTGCCTCACAGTCGATGGCTTCGGCAAACAGTGTGACAACTTCCCTACCATTCCTTCAATCGCGCAACAAAAGACATATTAGGATTTTACCTCGAGTGGAGGAGAATTTTGATCCCCGGAGTCCTTCAAAAATTTGGAGCTGTAACTAACCGACTCGATCAGGATGCACGGGTTGTAAATAATAGACTAGATCCTCTCTTTTTTTTTCGGGTGGAGGGGGTATTTCATATGTACTCCCAAAAACCTGTAAATAGGTCCTGATTCCCACTCGATTCTCATTCACTAAGGGCCATGTGATGAACTTTGCGGGGATGCCACGTGTGCAGGTAGTGGCAGACGGTGGTGGAAGTCGGCCGGACAATAGTGGGCATTGGTGGCTAGTAACGGGTGGTGGCCGGCGGCCGACGAGGCTGGCGTGGGTCGCACATACGGGTGGTGGACGGCGGCGACGGATAGACCATGTGGCGATGGGGTGGTGGTCGGCGGTATGGTGGTGGACATTGATTGACGGGGGTTGGTGGCCGGTGGGGTAGTGGCGACTGGTGGGGGCCACCTCCATGTGAAGTTGGCAACCAAAAGTTGACAAACCGGCTAGAATTGTTTTTTTTTTATATAAATTGCACTTGGCTCCCCTCCCCTGCTGAAGTTTAGCTCAAAAACATTTTAACCCCCCTATAGTTAAAAAAATAACATTTTGAAAACCCCCCTCCCATTCAATTTAGTTTCGATCAGATAAAAATTACCAAGTGAGGAAATCAAGTAGTTGACAAAAGGGGGTATTGTGCTAACATTTCAGGCTTTAGGGAGTGATTTGGAACAAAATTAACTATAGGGGTTACATATTTTGAAGCTAAATTTTAAGGGGGTAAGAGTAAATTACCTATACTTTTTCCAAGTGAGGGGGGGCTTGAGCCCCCCCTAGGCCCAATGTAGGTCCGCCCCTGGTCTGGGTGGGAGGTACGCAGTTCGATATTCCAACCGGGTAAGAGCTGTGTTTCCTTCCATGCTGGTTCGCCTAGTGATTTCCTTCGGGACATGGATGATGTCGGTGGCAGTGGGTGACGGTTTTTTCCTGCACCGCGGGAGCCTATGAACCCCCCTGCCGACACCACCTAGATTTGTAGGAAGTATCCGAAAGCTTATGTGAAGCCGCTGTTGCTGCACACGCGGGTCACATAAAGCTGGCCAAAAGGAGACTGGGAGGTCTTTCAGTATACCATGGGTAATTCTGATGAAGACTGGGTCGTAAAAACCCCGTTGGTAGAAGCGGTTACATGCTCTCACCGAGATGCTATCTCCAATTCAGGGCCGATAGTCTCAGTGCTCGAGCCCAGGGAATTTAGATTCCTGGATGTCTCCACTTGAGGTAGTGAAGACATAGCGGCTTGAGTAGACATTATCTATTTCTAAATTCTATGAAATAGATTATAGTAGACCCTAACCATTGCTTTAAACTATTGTTTACAGAAATCATGACCAAGCTCGACCCCCTTACCTCCATACTTAATGATAACAAACTTACGGGACCAAACTACAAGGACTGGAAGCGTAACCTGATGCTCGTCCTAAGGGTTGGTAAACACATAATTGCCTTAAGTACCCCTCAACCGGCCATGCCGGGACCAAGTGCAACTGAGGTCCAGTTGAAGGAATGGAAAGACTGGCTAGATGCTGATGAGATGTGCAAGTGCTATATAGTGGCATCCTTGCAGACCGTCCTTTAGAAGCAAGTTGAAGACATGGCCTTTTCTTCAAACATGATGCTCTACCTAAAGGAAATGTTCGAGGGTCGTAGTCGAGTAACTCGTTACCTAACCATCAAGAAATTGGTGTCCACGAAGATGGCAGAGGGGACTTTAGTTCGGGATCATATGCTGAAATTGTTTGGCTATGTGAACGAGCTTGGTTCCTTCGATGTCATCTTGGATGCAGAGATCCATACTGACATTTTTCTCGCATCTCTGTCAGGGGCGTTTGAGGGCTTCGTTACTAACTTCAACCTTAACCGGTTGGAGATGTCTAACGCAGAGCTCCTAGCGGCGCTCCAGGCGGCAAAGGACGGGATGAAGGCAGGAGCCCAATCCCTGAACGTAGAGTGGAATTCTTCTCTGAAAGCCAAGGGCAATTTTCAGAAAAGAAAGTCTAAGAAGCCCGTGAAGATGGGCCAAGTGCAGTTGCAGGTCCCTAAGCAGAATGGTCCGGCGAAGCCCAAAGGAAAATGTTTCCGATGCGGCAAGAAGGGGCACTGGAAGGGCGACTGTCGCGCGGCTCCCAAGAAGGCTAAGACAGGTATATCTCAAATCCACATAGTGGAATCCCTTGTAGCATCCAGTTATTCTCCAGTTTCATGGATTGTGGATTTTGGTTCCACTAACCATACTTGCAATAATTTGCAGGGGTTCAAGAAGACAAGAAAACTGAGTGATAGGGAGATAATCCTAAGCATGGGAACTGAGGCCGTGGCAGAGGCTGAAGCAGTTGGAGATATCGTCTTGCAGTTCCTTGATGGAAGAAGTTTATTACTTAGAGACATACTTTATGTACCGTCCTTGAGATGAAACTTAATTTCTGTTTCCTTATTGAATAATGAAGGTTTTTCAGTTTTATTTGATGCTTCTGGTGTGTCAATTAAATTGAATGGTTCCTTTGTTTGTAAGGGAAAGATACAGAATGGTCTCTATATAATTAACTCCAATCATAAGCAGGATAACATAACTGAAGCTTGTGTGATTAATTCATTTAAAAGGAAAAATCCCTCAGATAATCCAACACTCCTTTGGCATCTAAAGGCTTGGACACATAGCCTCAGACATGATTCACAGGTTGGTTAAGGTAGGACTCTTAAGTCCAGATATTTCAGAAAGCCTACCGACATGTGAGTCTTGCCTGGAAGGCAAGATGACTAAAAGGTCTTTCCGAGCCAAAGGTAGCAGATCTAAGGAGGTATTAGAGTTAGTGCACACTGATGTATGTGGGCCCATAAGTGTTCGTATTATAGGAGACTTCGAGTATTTCATCACCTTCACGGATGATTACTCGAGGTTTGGATACATATACCTAATGCGGCGAAAGTCTGAATCCTTTGATAAGTTCAAGGAGTTCAGAGCTGAAGCAGAAAAGCAGACGGATAAAAGTATCAAGTCTCTTCGATCGGATCGAGGAGGCGAATACCTATCGGATGAATTTATTGGGTGCCTACGTGAGCATGGGATCGTATCCCAGTTGACTGCACCAGGGATACCACAATAAAACAGTGTATCTGAGAGGAGAAACAAAACTTTGTTAGACATGGTTCGGAATATGATGAGTTGTGCAACATTGCCATCTAGTTTTTGGGGATATGCCCAAGAGACGGCAGCATATACTTTGAACTTTATTCCATCAAAGTCAGTACCCCTAACTCCTTGGGAGCTGTGGTTGTAGCGAAAGCCAAGCCTACAACACTTTTGGATTTAGGGTTGTCCAGCGCATATGCGGAAGGACAAGCGAGATAAGATGGAGTCAAAAACTAAGGTATGTCTGTTCGTTGGGTATCCAAAAGGGACAAAGGGTGGTTTATTTTATGATCCTGAGGATAAAAAGGTTGTCGTCTCGACGAACATCGTATTCCTGGAGCAGGATAATTTAATAGACCATAAGCCCACCAGTAAAGTAGTTCTTGAAGAATTGCTTGGTACTGATGGGAGTGCGCAGACAGAAAACGTAGTAGGAGCCGATACCACTAAGATAAACGATACTGTAGAATCGACTCCTATGGAACCACCGCAGACTCGTCGCAGTGGGAGGACCACAAGTGCTCCTGATAGATACATTGGAGAACCCTTTATGGTAGATCTAGAGTTTCAGGAGGATGATCCCCTGAACTATGACGAAGCGATGGTATCCTCTGACCATGCAGCATGGCAGGAAGCCATAGAGGCAGAACTGACATCAATGTCCCAAAATTCGGTCTGAATACTTATAACACCATCTCACAACATTAAACCTATTGGGTGTAAGTGGGTGTATAAAAGGAAAAGAGGTCCGGATAGTACCGTTGAGACTTACAAAGCTAGACTAGTCGCTAAGGGTTATACCCAGCAAGAACGGATCGACTATGACGAAACCTTTTCGCCAGTGGCTATGGTTAAGTCTATCCGGATCCTCTTGTCCATTGCAGCCCATTATGGTTGGGAGATTTGGCAAATGGACGTCAAGACCGCATTCCTCAACGGGGATTTGAAAGAAGACATCTACATGTCTCAGCCTCCAGGCTTTGTCGCAAAAGGTCAGGAAAGTCTGGTGTGCAAGTTGCAAAGGTCCATTTATGGACTGAAGCAAGCATCCAAAAGTTGGAACATGCGTTTTGATCAGGCTATCCAGTCTTATGGATTTGAGCAGAACGTGGATGAACCATGTGTTTATAAAAGGAGTGATAAGACTGCAGTAGTTTTTCTAGTGCTTTACGTAGACGATATCCTGCTAATTGGAAACGATATTGGAACGTTGTCTACAGTGAAGGTGTGGTTATCCTCTCAATTTGACATGAAAGACCTGGGTGAAGCGAGTTATGTTCTGGGGATCAAGGTAACTCGAGATCGCCAGAACAAGACTCTCTCGCTGTCACAGTCAGCCTACATAGATACTATCTTGGTCAGATTTAGTATGCATAACTCCAAGAAGGGACTGATTCCATTCAGACATGGAATGAAATTGTCCAAGGATCAGGGTCCTAAGACTCCTGAGGAGAGGGCAGAGATGCAGAAGATACCTTATGCTTCGACTGTAGGGAGTCTGATGTATGCTATGCAGTGCACGAGACCAGATATATGCTATGCAGTAGGCATGATGGGCAGGTATCAGTCAAATCCGGGTCCTAGGCATTGGACTGCTGTAAAAAGTATACTCAAGTATCTCCATAGGATGAGAGATTATGAGTTAGTTTACTCTTCACAGGAACTGATGCCGATTGGATATACGGATTCTGACTTTGCGTCAGATCCGGAATCCATGAGATCGACGTCAGGGTTTGTGTTTTCATTAGGAGGAGGAGCTGTCAGTTGGAGGAGCATGAAGCAGGGATGCATCGCGGATTCGACGATAGAGGCTGAGTACGTTGCGGCGTGCGAAGCAGCTAAGGAGGCGGTATGGCTCAAGAAGTTTCTCATGAACTTAGGATGCGTACCGGGAGCTCAAGATCCTATTATCCTTTACTGTGACAATAGTGGAGCGGTAGCACAATCCAAGAAGCCAAGATATCACCAGAAGAGCAAGCATATTGAGCGGAAATACTACATTATCCAGGACTTGCAGAAGCGAGGGGAGGTTGCAGTGACTCAGGTGGCGTCTGCAGATAACATGGCGGACCCTTTCACAAATGCGTTACCGACCAAGGCTTTTGAGAAGCACGTGGATGCCATGGGAGTTAAGACTGTTATTCCCTGCTAGGCCAAGTGGGAGATTGTTGTAGCTCGTGTGTCCTTAGCGTGGATTTTCTGTATTAACATTAATAAAGATTACTTTGGTTATTGTTTTAATTAGAATACTACTATGGTATATGATAATACTCATATAATAAAAGGATCCTAGGGAACACAGTAGGCCACTGAGGCGCATGGAGGATCCATGCTTGGGAGACCCAGTGAACCAGTTCTGTGTAGACCTAGAACTAGTTCACAGCTTAGGTGATGTCGGTCGCTTCACCGAGAACAAGCTGTTGGCAGGTAGAGGATGTGGTGAAGTCTCCACCACGGGAACGTGGGATTCCCATTCACCTAACCAAGCACGATGATCGTGTTGAACAGGAACCAACATAGTTCAGTGATTCAGACACTGGTGCAGAAACCGTCTTACTACTATAGATAATATGTCCTTAACCCTGAGGGACCATATACACTGGGCCAACTAGTTGTGTGGTGCTTTGATGTGCCAACGTGTGCGGACCTTCCATAGTCCAATACTACGGTACGTTGGGTTACCCGGCTGGTGCTTGAGTGACATGTAATCCCTACAGGTTATCCGACGTCCAGTGTTGGATGGGTGCGTTTTGATGAGTCAATCTGTCCACACAGTTAACCCAGGCCTGGTGGTTTTCAGTATAACCGACGATGTTCTGGATGCTAGGCATAGCACCGGAAGGTGTGTGGTGTTATAGATGACAAGTCATCAAACCCTAGTCAGATGATCGATCGGGATCTGACGGTGCTCCCCATCGCCCGAGTCGTATCATGGCACCAGTAATAGGAGGGACTAAAGATTATCGGAGTATAGTAGAGAACAGGGTTACGAGGGAGTAACATAAGTTTAGGATCACTAGAGTTCAACTCGCGTCGCACTCTGGGTGGCTACGCGGGTTAATCGGATTAGGGCTGATTAACGGAACTTTCGGTGTGTCACCGGAACAGTTAATCAGGGATCCGGTTGGAGCTAGAGATCCTGAACCCTGAAGGTTCCACCCTGTCGTTGCGTATAGGAATTATTCCCCGACCTAGTTGGATACGTTGGATGCGAAGTAGTGCGATGAAGCGCAAGCCCAGAGGCTAAGAACCTAATTCACGTATGTTACGGGCCGTAGGGGTATTTTGGTAAATACTGAAATATGGCTCAGAACATATTGAATATGGATCTTAAAATGAGCGGAATAATTCCAGGAGCTCATAGGCGCTAACGGAACTCGATTCCGAGTAGCGCACCTCACTCAGTCTCTCTTTCAGTTTTTCACTTTTCGTGAAGGGCGTTTTCGTCCAGGCTTCATGATAGACTCTGGAAATCCCTAAAATCCGATCCCCCCCTCATCCCTATCTATTAGGGGCCGGCCCTAGCTTTCTTGAAGCCATGGGAGACCGGCCCTATAAAGGAAATAGAGAGGGGGCGGGCCGGCCCTAGTGCCTCCTTCTCCTTTTTGGCCGAACCTCTCATCCTCCCTCCTCCTTTGTGGTTTCGGCCAAAGAAAAGAGAGGAAGAAGAAGGGAGAAGAAAGAGGAAGGAAGGAGAAGGAAGAAAGGAGAAAGGAGAAAGAGGAGGAGAAAATCTCGTGGCTCGCCATCGTCTTCGCAATGGATTCCTCCGTCGGCTCGTAATCCCTGCACTCAGAGATGGGATTTCGAGGATTCTTCAATTCGCAAAGGACAAGGTGCTAACCGACAGTTTCCCTTGTGATTTTCGACAGTTTCCCTTGTGATTCAAGTGCGGTTCTTCATCGTTCTGTCATCTCCGGATCATAGATCCATAAGGTATGATGAATCTAAACACCTAACTAGATGCATTCATGTCTTCCGTAGATCGTAGTATGCCTCTAGGGTGTCCGCACATATGCTAAGATCATAGATTTGCATGTAGATTATTGTATAGAATCAATTGTAATGAAGCATACACCGTATGATCTTCGGATCTTTCTTTTGCTTCCGCTGCGACTCTGATAAGCGGATCCAATTCCAATATCTTGGTCGTCACAAGAAGTGTGAAATCTAAAGTGAGTGTTATTCACGTGTTAGAGAGAGACAGAGAGAGAGAGGGAAAGAGAGAGAGAAATAAAGAGATTAACATCAAATGACCATTAAATGCCATTGAATGAAAATTTATCATCTTCATGGTAGGTTTTTAAATGGATTTAAAAGAGAGTTGTATTCACACAAAGAATAAGAATTTTTACTCTTTAAAAGACGTCCACGTATTACGAGAGAGAGGTTTCCATTTTAGTATAGATACTAGTAAGAAACCCATGCAATGCCCGAATGTGCTTGATGCATGCCATTTGGCAAAGACAACATCACAACTGTTGGAAAAAGTGTGAAATCTGACATGAGTGTGATTCACTTGTTAGAGAGAGAGAGAGAGAGATTAACATCAAATGACCATTAAATGCCATTGAATAAAAATTTATCATCTTTATGGTAGGTTTTAAAATGGATTTAAAAGAGAGCCGTGTTCACACACGGAAGAAGTATTCTTACTCTTTAAAGACGCTCACGTGTCACACACTACATGAAATTGCATTTTTCCCGACGTGTTGTTCCGGTGCAATGCTAAGTTTGTCGGCAATAGGTATACGTTTGCCAACGCTATCTTACTAGCACCGTTAAAAATAAAACTATTGCCGACGCTTTATTTGACGTCGGGAAAAATTATACTTTTGCCGACGTAAGAAAGTTTGTGTCGCCAAATGTGATACCTTTTATGGCACAAATAATATAGCGTCTGCAAAAAACATAAGTTTTTCCAGTGTTTTTTGGTTTCGTCGGCAAAAGTGAATCCTTTTTCGACGTAAACAAGTTTATACCGGTAAAAGTAACTGCTTTGGCTGACGCCACTAATATAACGTCGGCAAATCTCAAATTTTTTTAAATTAATTTTTTTCTCTCTTGTATATTATTTTTGCCGGCAAAAAAATATGAGTCACGAAAGTTTTTGAACATGGGAGACTTGTGTTGTTTATTTGTTTTATTTATTTTCTTGATGGGTCTGTGATATTGCGGTAAACGAAAAACCTTGCAGTGTGTAGTTAGAGCTCGAGTTTCGAGTTTGGGCAAAGATATATCCATACCCATACCCAAAAATTGAACGGGTATGAATCTAGTACCCATACCCGACCCGAATTTATTTCGGGTATAGATTTTGTACCCATACCTACGGCTGGCAATGGGTTGGGTCCTGTCATGTCCAAAACCCATAAACCTGTACCCGACCAGTTAAAATTAGGGCCGCCAATTTTGGACCCGACACGGCAGACTCGACACAAAGTTAGCAGGTCTGGGTCAGGGTTAAACGGGTTCGGGTCGTAAACGGGTCTACACGATAGACCTATTTAATAAACGAGTCGGGTCTTAGGGCCGGTACACGGTAGATCGACCCGGGAAGACCCGTTTAAAATTCAACGGATCGTGTCGGGTCGGGTCTACTCGCAATTTGATACTGTAATATATAGTACTAGCGGGTCTATCGGGTCGAGTCGGATTGGGTCGGATCAGGTCAACTGAATAGACTCATGTGGTAAACGGGTCTTATCGGGTCCACCCGTTTATAAGCGGGTCAAGTACGGGTTTAGGATCTAGACATGATTAGTTAAACGGATCGGGTCCTGGTCCGGGTCTGGGGGTTTTGGACACGACCCGAAACTAGACTCGACAAGAACCTGACCCGACAAGACCCATTGCCACCCCTAGTTTAAATAATCGTGTCTAGACCATGAAACCTGTACCCGACCCATTTATAAACTGGTAGACCCACTAAAATCAGGTAAGACTCGTTTAAATATTTATTTATTATTTTTTTTAATTTTATATTTCGTTGCAACTCACCATCATGGGTGTCCTGATCATAGCTATCCGTTGAACCTATCGCACACTGTGATCGGATACTAGGTAGACCCAACTCGACACGACCCATTGATTATTAAAAGGGTCTTAAACGGATCAAACGAGTCAGAGACAAAACCCGAACCACCCCTATGTTTTTAGGGTTTAGGTTTCCGGGTTCCATTGCAACCTCTACTTGTGGATATAAACCAACAACTATCATGTATCATAACAAACTTAATCTCTAAAACCACCCATTTAAATATATGCAGTTGGATTTCAATCACCCAAATATCATAATCTCTTATACCCTCCAGATTGTGCATTGCAGCTACGATGCCTTCCCCTTCTTTCTAATAACTAAAACCCAGCCCACTTTTACACCAACACCTAAATCCCCAATTCCTTCTTCTCGTATTCTTGGCGGCCGATTGAGGTGAGTAGCACGACACTGAAGATCAACGGCCAGCAGGGGAATTAAGAATCCCGACCAACCAGCAAGTGCCCCCCCACCCCCCTTCCCCCTTTTTTCCCCGATACGATCATCCCATTCCCTCCTTGTGCGAGGCTGCCGTGCCGGACGGCGTAGGCCAACCCCACACCCGAGCCCCTTTGTGCGGGTGGAGTAGGGAGCCTCTGGGGAGAGAGAAGGGGTTGCTTGACCACCCCCCCCCCCCCCCGCCCGCCCCCCTCCCATTGCTTGACTCCCCCCCCCCCCCCCCCCCAACCCACCCACCTACCCATTGTCAATAGATTACCCATTTTTCCATTAATATGATTTCTCGATGCGAACCTATAGCTTGATTCACGCAGTAGATCGAGGAAACAAAACTTATTGAGATTCCTATGGATACCCCTTTGCTTAATTTATTCTAACCAAGGTTCGAAATTTCCATTTCGGTCAATATTTCGACCTCCTGGAAAATGGAAATATTTCGTGGAAATATTTCGACAGTGTGGAAATATTGTGATTTGATGGAAATGGTGGAAATATTGATTTTTTAATGGAATTTTTGAATGAAACTCTGGATAGTCATAAACTAAGTGTAGATACACGTTTTAGAACACTCATATAATATTTATACCCTATCTACGGGTGTAGAGCATCACAAAGCATGTATTTAGTATTTGAGTCTGTGAGTCTTGTGCAGTCTTGTTTGGTCCTGTTTTGATCTATGTTTTTAAAATGCTTTTTAATCTTTTTTGTGGAGAAAAATATTTCCAAAATAAAGATTAGTTGATTGTTAAATTAATGCTTCAAACGATTTTGAAAATGAACTTAAAACAAGAAAGTTGTGCAAGTTTGAAATCGTGCAAAAATTATGCTGAAATGCAAAACACTGTTTTTTTACTAAGTCTGAAAAAATGAGTTTTTATAAAGAAAAGTTTTTATACATTCAAAATTTTCTTTGACGGACCATGGTTTTCTAGATGTACTTGTAGTTCTACATCTTGTGGAATTTTTTGAGCTAAAAATGAGTTGATTTAACCACTTTTCTCAACATACAAATTTTATGAAAAACCGAAAAAACTGTTTTCTCCTACTAAAACTGAAAACCTACTTTTTGATTCACTTGGTTTTTGATTTTTTTGATATTTTTATTGAAATCAAATGGGGGGGTATTTGCTTATTTACATATAATAACTTAAAGTAAATGGAGAAAATAAAAATTAAGTAAGACGACATTTACTTAAATGTTATTATATGTAAATAAGCTGCTGAAACCGAAACCCCCAGTCCCCTTTCATAACCAGTCAGTCCCAACATTTCGGTGTTAAAATCCCGAAATTTCCCGAAATGTCTCGAAATTTTCCGAAATGTCCCGAAATATCCACGAAATATCGCGATATTTCGTGGCAACAAATATATCGCGATATTATCGTGATTCCAATTTCGTTCGATATCACAATACGAATTTCGTGCCGAGGTTTGAGAAAACCGAAATATTTCGCGATATTTCGCGAAATATGTCGAGATTTTGTACCTTGATTCTAACATTCTTGCTTCTCTTCCTCTCGGCTACAAGCTTGGCAAAGAAGGATTCATTGGTCTCCATCAGTTTTGAAGGCTTGTCACTGCACAAGCTTCCCTGCACATCAAAATTTCAGAGATGTTATTTCTGTAATCACTAGCTACAGCTTGTATTGACAACACATTTCACTGGAGTCTGGTCAACTTTTTTTTTAATATAAATCATATTTAGGAGCACAAATTTTTTTTTTCAAGTTCACATTTAAGATTTATTAGTTCCCAAAACAATATGTGTGCGTGTGTGTGTGTGCATGTGCTTGTGCGTGCACGTGTGTGTGTGATGAAACTTTCAGCTGTTTCTTGTTAAGATATATCATGTTAGTCTTTTTATATGTTGAGATGGTTTCTGTGATGTCAAATGAATGTGTAGTTATAGGATTAAATTTTCTGAAGTGTAACTTAAGTTATGCCAATAAATACGGGAAATGACTAGTATTATGAATAAGCTTGAAATTTGTAGTTTCTCTATATATAAAAAAGTTGATTATTTCAGTTTTATTAATCTTTTAGATTGTTTGATTTTCCTATTTTCTTTCTAATTCTTAATTTAATTCATTGTCTTTTGATATTTTACCAAGACAAGCATCGAACTAGCTTATTACCTTGACCAACGCCAAATGCTTTTCGTAGCGTAGAGGCATACTAATGCTACAAGAAAATCATTTTTTCTAATAAAAGTTACAAACATTGTTGGTAAATTACTTTTCTCTTTTAATATTTTATTTAGCATTAATTACCAACGGGACAATAAAATCCCATCTCTAAAGTTTTTTATATCGCGAGAGAGCATGAGAGCGCAAGCGCGTACGCGCATAGGCAGCAGAGAGAGAGAGAGAGAGAGAGAGAGAGAGAGAGAGAGAGAGAGAGAGAGAGAGAGAGCAATTAGTAAGTTTTACAGATCGAACACAAAGCTTCTTTTTTTTATTGTTGTGCTATCGCAGCTAATTAACCGGTAATAGAGCAGCATGCCACAATCAGTCTCGTTGAGATTGAGACTCCTTGCCCCGTCTAATTGTAACCTGACTTTCTCCCTAGCACATTTGCATCAACCGATCTTGTTACCCTCGACCGATGCCAAATGCTTTTCAAAGCGCAGAGGCGTACTAGCACTACAAGAAAACCATTTTTTTCCGATGAAAATTACAAATATTTTACTTTTATTTTTATTATTTTATTTGGAATTAATTACTGACAATGGTAACAGCCCGAGATTGTACCTTGGGCGCATCGATATGCATTCTAATGGCCTGATAGTTACTCTTATATGTTCATATATTATTCATGTTTATTTTGTATAAAAAGATTATCAATAATGTTTAGCCTATAGCTAACAAAGAGTTTATTAATGTCTATCAAAGTCTATAGTTGTTTGCAATGGTCTTTAGCGAATTTATGATTCTCCATTATTCGTGGCAGTGCAACAACGAGCAAGGCATTCACGGGGGTCAGTTAGAACATGGATTTTGGCTGTACTTGATCGACTCGTCAACAATTACGATAGTCAGATATGGACAAGAGTTGGATGACACTAATTAGGGAGAGATTAAGTCCGTAATACCGGGCTTGGGTTGATGCATTTATTGAATTTGCAAAAAAGAATATGGATGAGGGTAGTAGGATTCGATGCCTGTGTAATAAATGCATGAACCTTGACTGGAGTGAATTTGATATTGTTGAAGGCCACTTGGTCCAATATGGGATTATGATAACCTATAAGATCTGGTTGCACCATGGGGAACGCCTTGATAATCAACCGGATGATTCGGACGATGAATCGGATGGGGGCGAGGACAATGATAGGGATGATGAAGTATCTTGCATTTTCAATATCTTTATATTCTGATTTATTAGCATTCACAGTGGATGATGAAGTAGTATCTTGCTGCATTAGATTATCTTCATCTTCTATACTTGATAGTGATAGTTCAGTATACATCTACCTTTTTTTTGAATTGCTCGAGACTAAGACTTCATAACAATGATCAGATTCATTTGGGTGAGTAGAATTAGCAGTTGAATTTAAATTTTCTTATTCTGTAGGGTCATTAGGCATCACCAGAATAGAATTAAACTTAACTTTTTGTTCTTCTTGACAGTCCCTCATTGCATATTATTACTTTCTTGTTATTTTGTGTACTAATATTTTTTATTACTCCGTTATGATAGGCGACACGTATGGCTCTAGGGAGGAAATCTAAACATACCCGTCTGACACCAGCTTATGGGCTTAAGAGGGGGATGGAGGCTACCTTGAGCCAGCCACCCCAGCCTAACCAGTGTGAGCCACCCCACCTCGAGCCAACATCCATGGCCCAGCCCAGTCAACTAGCTAGCCCCCCTACGATCGGGAGCAGTGTTGGTAAAAAATATAAACTCTTTAGATATCAAATTCGTATGTCTTTTAAATAAAATATATTTCAATTAACATTGTAACCTTAACAGGATCTATCGTAGGCTCGACATCTAAACGTGTACGCGGTGTTACACGAGGGAAGACGATGAAGAAATTGGTAAGGCAAATGGGTCATGCAATTCTCATTCTGATCCCTTCCTCAAGTGGAGTGCCAGAGGGAGAGCATGCGACAGCCTTTGCAAACGAGCTCAGGAAAGAGATCCGATCATTTGCACCGGCTTGCAATCATAGCTGGGAAAAAATTGATGTTGTGACTCGAGAGTCAATAATTATGAGAGTCTGGGTATTTTTATTAATTCTTGCAATTTTAATTACAAGTGTGTCTACTATGAAAATTTATGCTAATTACAATTGCAGTAAAGATTTGATATCGGGGATTATGAGAATGATCAAGTCATCCAGGAGTCAGTGAGAAAGATGTGTATGAGACGATACATGGATTGGAAGTATGAGCTATACGCACACTATCTTGCTTTGCTAGAAAAGGGGGTTTCCGATCCCGAGAACCACCCACCTGAGCGGGTGAATTCTAACGATTGGGTCTTGATGATCAACGAGGTTTGGAAAACTAATACTTGGAAGGTAAAAATCTTAAATTTATTATATTAAATTGCTAAGCTTATGTCATTTATTGTGATTGATTCTATTTACAAGAATATTTTATGTTTTTTTAGACAAAATCATCTAAGACGAAACATAGTCGATCAAATATTCCCTATAACCATATGGCTGGTTCCCGTTCATTTTCAGCCACGATGTCCCTAATAGTAAGTTTTCCTTTACAAGTTTCTTTTTTTTAAACTAAACTATAAGTATATATCAATGAAATTTCAGATAGCAAAGAATGATGGACTAGCTCCCTCTTTTCCTGACTTCTACAAAGAAGCACACTGCGCGAATCTGGCGAAGAAGGAGTTTTGCTGAAGATTGACTTCGAGCGAGCTTTTGAACAGATCAGATGGGATTTTTTGCTAGACCTACTGGAGGCAAAGGGCTTTTCTAGTAATTGGTTGGGCTGGATAAGAGAAATTTTGGCTTCCTCGAAGCTATCTTGTCTCATCAACGGGG
The DNA here is from genome assembly GCA_947650365.1 of Chamaelirium japonicum. Classification (NCBI taxonomy): domain Eukaryota; kingdom Viridiplantae; phylum Streptophyta; class Magnoliopsida; order Liliales; family Melanthiaceae; genus Chamaelirium; species Chamaelirium japonicum. Next base: position 116,353,437 of record OX393550.1, read on the forward strand.
AGCAGGGCAAGGACTTCAAGGTGTACAAGGGCCTGAAGCAAGGTTGCCCCCTGTCCCCGTATCTTTTTATTCTGGTGGTCGATGCTTTCGATGTCACGATCCGTAAGGCGAATACTGAAGGTCTGGTGAAGGGGTGGGCGGGCACGGTTGGACCACCTCGAATTTGCATTATGCGGACGACTCCCTCCTATTCACGATGGCTTGTCCTTTCCAGATGGTCTCGCTCAAGATTCTTCTTTACGGGCTGGAATTGACTTCAGGTCTGAAGATTAACTTCCAGAAGAGCAACCTTTATTACATTGGCATGGGGGATGCAGGTAGCGGATTAGCCAGGCTTTTGAACTGTAAAGAGGCTACCTTGCCAATGAAATACCTGGGGCTGCCTATCAGTGATAAGGCCCTGAGACGGGAAGATTAGGAGCAGTTGATTCTGAAGATCGAGAGGAGATTGGAGGGTTGGAAGGGTAGATTTTTGTCCTCAGGTAGCAGACTAGTGTTGGTGAACTCAGTTCTCTTTTCGATCCCATCATACTACCTTTCCTTCTATTTTTTGCCATCTTGGGTGATAGACAGGATCGACAGAATTCGGCGCTCTTTCCTTTGGCATGGTGTGGGATCCAATGCGGGAGGCTACAATTTGATGAGATGAGACCAGGTTTGTCTTCCGAAGAAGCTGGGAGGGCTGGGAGTTTTAGACCTGCGCAGGTTTAATATTTCGATGTTGGGGAAATGGTGGTGGAGGCTGCAGCAGGGATCGGGTGGCTCCTGGCGAGATGTTATTCTGGCTAAATATTTCAAGAGGTTCTCTCCTTTGCACGCGAGGGGTAGAGTTTCTGGCCGGATTTCCTATTTTTGGAGGGGCATACTGAGGGTCAAGGACTTCTACAGGGAGGCGACTACACTTGCTTTAGGTGATAGGAGGGACATTTGATTTTGGAGAGACACTTGGCTTGGGACCAGGCCATTGGAGCAGCTCTTCCCATCGCTTTTCTCCTTGGACCGGAATAAGGGAGCTTCCGTCCGGTCCCAAGCTTGTCGAAGGCATGGATCTATCGGTTGGAGCATAAAGCTTGGGGCTCCGCTTGATCAAGAAAGTCGGCGGGAGTTGCAGGATCTTTACTTGATTCTGCAGGCGGCCTCCTTCAGGACTACGCGGGATGAAGTCCGGTGGAACTGCACCTCTTCCGGGGTCTTCTCCGTTAGATCGTTCTACGAGCATCTGCTTCCACGGCTTCAGAGACACAGGCCGTCGAAGGTTAGTTGGAGGACGAAGGCGCCCTCGAAGGTTCAAATCTTCTCCCTGCTGGCCTCGAGGAACAAGATTCTGACGAAGGCAAACTTATTACGGCGGAAGCATCCCCAAGCGTCGGACGCTTTCTGTACCTTCTGCGCCTCGGAGGAGGAGACGGCATCGCACCTGCTGCTCGGGTGTCCTTTTGCTAGACAACTGTGGGACCATTTCGAAGGAAAGGCAGGGATATCCTCGCACCCTAGGACTCTGTGGGGCCTTTGGAGCTCTTGGAGAAGGAGAAGAATCCCAGTTGGGATCCGGAAGCCGTGGGATATATTGGTCATGGCGATCGTGTGGGTCATCTGGCTTGAGCGAAATAATCGGATTTTCAATGCTAAATCGGCAGGGCAGGAGAAGCTGCGGCAGTTGCTGTATTCCCTCTTCAGAACCTGGATTAGCCCTTGGCAAGATAGACTAGGGGAGGAGGCACTTCATTTTTGTAACGGTATTCTGACTTAGTTTTAATGGTTTCTGGTTAGGGTCCGCCAAACCCTCCCTCCATAAAGGAGGGGTTCTCAAAAAAAACAAAGAAGCACACTATAGTAAAAAGAAGGATGACTGGGTAAACGAGACGGCAAAGGACATCCATGTATGTATCCCAAATTTAATTTTGTTAAATTTATCGATACAAATATATCTTTCTATAAATAATATTAGTTTTATAATTTTTAAAATGACAAGAGCGATTAGTCAACAAGACTAATGAACAGTCTCAGCCCAAAGTCATATCCCCCATGATTGAGTTAGAGATTTCAGTTGAAATCCTTGGGAGAAGGACGGGTTATCTGACGGGATATGGGATCCACTATAAGGGAAGTTCATCTACAAGGACTGCCGTAGAGTCAGCTACTCGAGATGCCGAGGTCGCAGCCTTGAAGGAGCAAGTGGCTATGCAAGCTGAGCAAATGGTTGCGCAAGCCTAGATAGAAGACTGCCGACCTTGAGGCTTTAGTGTATCAACTACTAGCACGTGGCATGCCTTAAGAGAGCGACGATGGTGCTGATTTTTCTACACTAGATCGCGTGTTTCCTCCTCCGTTGTGTTGTTGTTGAGAGAGATACACTAGATCGCGTGTTCTTAATATCTAGTGCTTAACTAATGTCAAATCCGGACAATGAGAGGCTTAATCTTTTTTTTATCTTAACTAATGTCAAATCCGGACAATGAGAGGCATAAAAGAATTTAGAATTTGCATGACATTTGGATAGCCAGTTAACTCTTGATTTAATCCTAAGGACTTCATCATTAATCTCTCTCTCTCTTACTTCAGATGAGCTAGTACTTGTCTTTCTTCTAGAGCCATGGTCCTTTAACTCAAAGACTAATGATTTATAATAGTTTCTAAAGCTTGCTTCTATCTGCATAGGAATTTTTTCCATAAATGATAGAGGAAAAAAATTCTTTGTTGCCTGGCTTCTATTTAACTTTACAATAAAGGATTTGGTCACCCTCTTCTAAATAGGTGATATCAAAATTATGTTGATTCCATATAAGCATTATCCTACCTCTTGTGTGAGACCTGTGATTTGTCAGAATACCCCATTGAGGGTTAATTTTTTGATGAATTCTAGAAATATTCCTCAATTTAACTTTAGTCTCTACTAAACCCATAATGCCAATATTGTATTTTGCCAGAAGAGTACAAGTATCTTCACATCTGTCTGTACTATTTAGACCCCTCGTATTACCAACTGCGACATTTATTTGAACAATGGTTTGGCTACTATTTTGCCCACTGTTTGTGATTTTGACTTGATTATTGAGTCATTTTTTCCTCCTTCGTTTGTGGTATATCCATAAGATACATTATGATCAACCACAGAGTGACCTTCAAAATTGATGGAGTTAAGCACTTTAACTCTGGATGCATTTCTGTGGGCCCAAACTTCTATTTGCAGAGCTTCTGTGTTTGCTCATATGATAACCATGATGCAATTTGCATTTGCCTTGATTCTAAGAGAATTTTCAATATCCCTGCTCTGTTATATTAGTTGTCCCAAAAGATTGTGGAATCTGATCCTTTGCATTTAATTTTTAGCTGCCGCTCTGCTAGACAATGATAGCTTAGTATTAATCTGTCCATTTGTAGTAACATGCTTACTTATATCATCACAGCAATTAGCAGATTAATCAGAATGAGTAATATCTGTATGAAAAGAAGTGTAGCTCTCTGTTGTAGAATCAGTGGACAATTTCTGAAATGAGATGGATAATAGAGCTGGTCAAAGATGCAAATGAGTAATTTAGGCTCTTTTGGTTGCATAATGACATTCAAATTAAAACAGTGACCATTATCTTTTGTAATTTTATGTATATATTATCCTTTGCACTTAATCTATCATCTGATATGACAATATCCTCTAAACAATGCAAATTTTGTATTAATTAATTTGTACTTGATTTTGTAGGCAATCATTATTTTCTTCCTGGTGGACTTGTTGCACAGAATGCTACAAATAGGAACTTGGGCAATTGGTGCAGACAGACACCTTTATATCTAGTGATGCGGACTTCAACGAGTAATGGGATTTTGATTTATGTTGGATGTATTGGATTAACTATTGAGATGATTGTTGGGATAATTGAATGTTTTGAAAAAATACTAGTCTGATTCTGCTTTAAATGGATGTATTGTATTGTTATTCTAGTGTTGGGATGTATTGGAAATACTCTAAATTGATTTTGCTTTTAATCATATTTGAACTTTTAAATAGATATATTGGATTGCTATTCTATATAATGGAAACTATTAGAATGTTTGGATAGTTTAGGTTATTGTTTGTTTGGTGAATGATATAGGTCTGAATCTTTACAGATTTTTTCTTAAAAAATTATATATATATATATATATATATATATATATATATATATATATATATATATATATATATATATATATATATATATATATATATATATATAGTTTTTGCTGATGCAACATGTGTCGGTAAATGATATTTTTTAAAGATAATTCTACCTATAGTCGACGCTTACTACATCAGTAAAAGTGCAAATTTGCTGATGCAGTGCAATTGTGTTAGCAAATGTGCACTTTTACCGATGCTTATTGCGTCGGTAAAAGTGCACATTTGCTGACGCTATGCACCTGTGTTGACAAATGTGAACTTTTACCGACGCAATATTTATCGGCAAAGATTAAACTTTTTCTGACGCCTTGTTTTTTTTGCCGGGAAAGATTTTATAAATATTTTATTTAAAATTTTTTAGGAAATCATATTTCGTCAGCATAGATACGTTTATTCCTGACGCTTTGCCTTTGTATCGATAAAAATATACTTTTGCCGACGTATAATGAGTCGGTAAAAGTCAACCTTTTACCGACGCTATATTACCACATCGGGAAATATTTTTCCAGACACATTATTACCGACGTGGTGCCGACGATGGAGATTGTGCCAAGAAAATATTTTCCCGACGATTTATTGACTATTACCGATATAGTTTTTCGTCGAAAAATGTGCAATTTGTTGTAGTGACAACACGAGAGAGAGAGGCTTCCATTTTAGTATATACTAGTAAGAAACCCAGGCAATGCCCGAATGTGCTTGATGCACACCATTTGGCAAAGACGACATCACAACTATTCGAAGAAGCATGAAATCTGAAGTAAGTCTGATTCACTTGTTAGAGAGAGAGAGGAAAGAGAGATTAACATCAAATAACCATTAAATATCATTGAATGAAAACTTTATCATCTTTATGGTAAATTTTTTAAATGGATTTAAAAGAGAGCCGCGTTCACACATGAAAGAAGAATTCTAGCTCTTTAATAGACGTCCACATGTCACAACACGGGAGAGAGGCTTCCATTTTAGTGTGTATATATATATATATAGATTCACCATAAAATATTTTAGGAGACTTAGTGAGAGGTCCTTGACAGAAAAGCAATTTTGGCTAAATGATAGAAAACCCTATGGACGAAAATACCCCTCACTTCACTTTAAATTTTTATTTAATATCACTCCTTTCTAAAACTAAACCAAACCCTAAGCTTGATGATCTATAGGCTATTACTGAACCCTAGACCTATAAATCCTAATCCTAACCCTAAACCTTAAGATCTATAGTCTATGATATGAACCCTACCTAGAAATCTTAAACCTAATCCTAAATCTAACCCCTCCGCCCCCCATGGCTTCTCGTCTTTGCCGGGGCGACAATGACGAGCTGCTGCAACTCGCACCCGTTGCCGCTGCTGCCATCGCCACCTTCGTCTCCTTGCCCCCGCCTCCGACACCATTGCTCAAGCTTGCCTCCGCCATTGCTGCTCGCATTTGCCTCGCCATTACTGTTCAAGAGAGGGGAGAAAGCGAAGCCAAGTGAGGGGCTTTTGAGGATGCAGTGAAAATATTGATCCTTCAGACCGAACCGATCTGCTAACCAGGGACCATAGGCGAAAGAATCTCCTGCTCGTCCTTTTCACTCCATCAATATAATTTCAGGGACTTTAACAAAAGTTACAAAGTCCATAGTGCAAGGGGAGTCAAAGCAGAATCCTAAAAAAAAACAGAACTTTAACAAACAACTCATACAAACTTTGACAAAAAGAACAAAAATCACGTTAGATACAAACCCATGGACAAAATAGAATACAAAATAGGAGTACATTAAAAAAAAATCAAATATAGACCAAAGCCTAGCCAGTGACGATGTAATTAGAATCCTCATCCCCTTCTCCATGTCTATTTCCCTTGCTTCCTGCTGAAACGCAGAGTAAGGGTAGCTGAGATAAATAACATTCTCATACAATTAAATGTGTGAAAGGAATTAAATAAGTACAATCTAGATGAATCGCACAAAAAGAATGGGAGAAATCATCAAACTTCAAGAACTATAATTCTTAAATTAATCAATTTTAATAAATATTTTTAAACTTTAGAAAATGTTTTTGAATTGTATATAAAAAATAATCTAATATAAAGAAGAAATGGATTGCAAACTACATAGTTAACACATGTTTTTATAGCATGGAGCAAGGGGATTCAATGCAACCATATACCTTTAAACAAGTAAACTTTAACAAATAATGAAAATACTTTGAGTCTCATTCTGTGAGAAAATATTTTGAAAAAGAAATAAATCAGAAGAAAAAGGAAGCACTACGAAAAAGAAACAAATCAAAAGAAAATGATGAAATACGAAACCCATACTTAAAAAAAATTGAACTATAACAAATGTTTTGTATTGTAAGAGTTGTACATGCATGTATATTGGATTGCAAACTAGCTACATAGAGCTTTAACAAATATTTTTGAACTTTAAAAATGATTTTGAGCTTCATATAGAAGAAATGGATCGCAAACTACATAGAGATCTAACAAATATTATTATTGCTGAATACCAAGAAGCGAAACCACAAATACAAAGAAGACGTTCATCCTCCTTTGGATAAAACATAATACAAAACATAATTGCATTGAAGAAAAAAAATTCAAAGATAGAAGAAAACTTCGCCAATGATGACCTCATTATTGATGCAATCCATGGAAATCTCCACATCGATCTTCCTCTCTTCTTGTCATCAACGCAGAGCAAGTTCAGTCAATAACAAAAATTATTTTTTTTGAACCGCCTACAGAAGAAATGGATTGCACACTATAGAGTTTTAACAAATGTTTTTATAGACCAATACCAAGAAACTGAAACCACAATACAAAGAAGATGCCCATCTAGCAAATGGGTTGAAGATAAGCTTTCTTAAGAGTAATATTTACTTCATTGGCGACGGAGAGGATCTTGGGAGGGCTTTTACTAGAATGCTGAATTGCAGAGAAACGAGCCTTCCTATGAAGTACCTGGAGATCCCAGTCAGTGACAGAGCTTTGATGATGGAGGAGTGGGAGAAACTGATTCAGAAGATCGAGATTAGGCAGGAGAGTTGGCAATGATGGTTCCTCTCCATAGGTGAGCGTTTAGTCTTGGTGAACGCAATCATGTCGTCCATCCCTTCTTAATATCTGGCCTACTTCTACTTTCCTATGTCGGTAATAGAACGTATCGACAAGATCCGTAGATCCTTCCTCTGGCGAGGTATTGACGATTCAGGGGGGTCCTACAACCTATTAAGGTGGGACTAGGTTTGCCTCCCGAAGAATCTTGGATGCCTTGAAGTGCTAGATCTGAGGATATTCAATATTTTGATGTTGGGCAAATGGTGGTGGAGGCTTCAACAAGATGGCGGTGGTTCATGGAGAGATATCCTGCTTCCTAGGTATTTTAGAAGATTCTCCCCCATCCAGGCCAGGAGCAGAGTTTCACCTTTCTGGCGAGGGACTCTAAAGGTGCGTGCTACAAGCAGTGCAATATTTTATCTTTGGGCGATAGTCGCAACATTAGTTTCTGGGAGGATGCATGGTTGGGTGATATGCCACTGAGCCACATGTTCCCGCACCTTTATGCCTTGGCCTGGGTTCGTGGGGCCTCGGTGCGCTCTCAGGCATGGTTTTCGAGATGCACCTAGCGTTGGAGCCCACGTCTCAAAGTACCATTGCCGTCGGAGAGAGAGCGAGACTGGGACAATTTGATGCTGCTACTCCAGGCAAGTAGCTTTCGTACGGGGTTGGATAGTGTATGTGAAGTGGCGTTGGCACTCTTCGGAGACCTTCTCGGTGAGATCTTTCTACAGGCATTTGTTGCCTCAAGGCGAGAGCTACAACCCTTCGAGAGCTATTTGGAGAGCAAAGATCCCAACAAAGATCAAGGTCTTGTCCCTTTTGGCAGCGAGGAATAAGATCCTAACCAAAGTGAACCTGCTTAAGATGAGAAACCCGAATGTCACGGACTCTTCTTGCACATTTTATCTATCAGAGGAAGAGAGTGCATCCCACCTACTCCTTTCTTGCCCGCTCGCTCGGTGAGTATGGGAATTCGTTGAGAGCAGATGCGGGATCTCATCCCACCCGAGGAATCTAAAGGCACTTTGGTCTAAATGGAGGAGCAGGGTGAAGAAGGAGTTACGTGGTCCTTGGGACATTTTAGCGATGGTCATTCTTTAGGTTATCTAGCTAGAGAGGAACAATCGGATCTTCAACGGCAAAGTGTCATAGGTCGAAGCGCTTCGGAGATCAGTGGTCTCGATCTTCAAGCGTTGGATCATTCCATGGGTTGGTTCCTTCAGTGAGGAAGCACGGGATTTTTGTAATCGTATTTTAACCTGATTCTCTAGCTTAATATAACTGGTCTATGGTTGCCTAATCCTCCCTCATTTTGGAGGGGTTCTAATAAAAAAAAGGAGCTCACCATCCTTTGGACAAAACATAGTTGAGAAAAAAAAAATCAAAGATAGGGGAAAACCTCACCGGTGATGACCTTATTATCGAAGCAATCGACGACCATCTCCATGTTCATCTCCCTCTCTTCTTGTCATCAACGCAAAGCAAGTTCAATCAATAAAAAAATAAAAACCTTAGAACATAGAAGAAGGAAATAAAGAAAAAGTTGAACTATAACAAACAACTCATACAAACTTTAACAATAAAAAGAAAAAGAAAATCTCTAGATACAAATAGAAATGTATCGATCACTGAAACATTGCTTGAATCAACAAAAAAAATGGTTGAATCATTGGAAGGGTGTTGAGACATGGGCAGCTCTTCAAGGGTGATTACCTCCTCCGGTTGCATGTAACATTGTATGAATCAAAACAAAGGGATCTTTTAGGCATTGCTTGAAACATTATACAAACCCGCAAAAAATTTAAACATTGCCCAAACCAATAGAAAATTGAATTGCTTGAAACATTGCCATAAACATTACTTGAAATGAAGAAAAAATTGCTTCGACCATTTGACCCCCCTAGAAGTTTTAGAATTTAATGAAAATTGGTGAGGATGATCATTTTATACTAGGCAACAACCTCACCAAATTTCATCAAATTCCATAACTTCTTGAGGGGTCAAAATAGCTGCAGCTCACTTCCCCCCCCGGCATCCCACAGCTCACTGTAACAGCCCTCTCTCTCTCTCTCTCTCTCTCTCTCTCTCTATATATATATATATATATATATATATATATATATATATATATATATATATATATATATATATATATATATATATATATATATATATATATATATATATATATATATATATATATATATATATATACATATACAGAGAGAGAGAGAAAGAAATGCTATAATGCGACATGCGGTAAGTGCGGCACCGTACCGCAGCCGTCTGATGCACCGCTGCATGCATGCGATGCACGCAGCACGTGCATCAGATAGCTACGGTGTTGTGCCGCACGTACCGCATGCCGCATTATAGCCTCTTATAGGGGAGGGATACTCTCACTCATGGCCTCTTATTCATATAGTTACCTATGATCCGGGCCGTCCATTAGATCCTGACGTACGATTTGAATTCGATGGGGAGTTAAAGCAATGGTATCCGCATTAAATGCGGGCTTTTAATACGGGCCTTTAATATGGGCATTTAATGCGGACACCATTGTTTTAACTCCCCATCTAATCCAAACCGTACGTCGGAATCTAATGGACGGCCCGGATCATAGGTAACTATATGAGTAAGAGGCCATGAGTAAGAGTATCCCTCCCCATATATATATAAATATATATATATATATATATATATATATATATATATATATATATATATATATATATATATATATATATATATATATATATATATATATATATGGGTCAGGATCGGATGACCCAGCAAAATTTGACCCATTAATAACCCAGCACCCTTTGAGGCACTTAGAGGTTATAGATTGAGCTGATTTTTTGTAGAGATGTTGTCTATGGTATGTTGATCATCCTCACAAAAAATCAGCCCATTCTAAAACCTCTAGCTGCATCAAATCCGTACTTCAAATCAACGATTTTTCATTGTCAATTTTAATCGTTGATTTGAAGAGTATCCTTTGATGCACCTAGAGGTTTTAGAATGGGCTGATTTTTTATGAGGATGATCAACATATCATAGACAACATGTCTACAAAAAATCAGCCCA